>JASDQU011103589.1:0-11716 GCA_032191745.1 Picea mariana
AATAAATTATTTCAATAATAAATTTAATGGAGAAATTAGAAGTGGGTTAACCCTAAAATAAGGAAAGTGGGGCCAAGTGACCTAGAAGATGTTTTTAAGGAAGCTACTTGGAGAGTATAAATAAGAGGAAAGGCTCTCTAATTTTAATCACACTTGAGAATATTGAATATCTATAGGTTTCTGAGGTAACCAAGTATATCTAAGCCAAATTTCTGAGGGAAGGTGAAGAAAAGAAGGCTGAAATGCAAGGATAAATGTTTTTGATGGTGCTTTCTAAGGTATGTTTTTTTCAGGCCATCTCACCATTTTTTCCATAAATTTTTTTCTATAATGATTAAGACCTTGAAATTGATATTTCATTGAGGAAACATATCCAAGTATCTGTGGTAAAAAATTCATCTTGTGGGTCATTGTATTTTTGGATTTACACTCCGTGGAAAATAGGGTTTGTGGCTAGTCCTGAAACTAGTCAAAAACAGGTATTTCGGGTAAAAATGTCATAACTTCTTCATAACATATAAAAATTTAGTGAAACCAAATGTGTTGGTTAGGGTACAATATTTAGTATGATTTGTAACAGTTTCATATCATTTCCACAAATATTATGTGCGGGGCACGCTCTACAAGGTCGCTCTCTAGAATAAGCCAAAATTCAGCAAGGTATGTATTTTTTGATATAACTCCTTTTCTGAGAGGTTCCAAGTAGTGACACTTGGAGGAATTGCACAAAACACACTGAATAACATTGTGTATCATTTTTGGATCTTCATACATTACAGGTTCAAAGTTATGATTACTTCAAGTTAGGGTTGTTGACTAATCCAAAACTAGGCATGTGAGACTAAAGAAAAGTTTGATGAAAATGCTAGTCTCTTGTTGTTAAAGTTAAGGAAGGTTTGTTGGAATGTGATCATATACACCAGGTCTATTACAGAGATACAAATCAGATGAAATTGATGAGGGCTTTTGGTTGAGATACATGTTGAGTACATGGTTGAGACAAGTAGTTGATGAGTTGGCACATACATGAGGTGTATAGTTGATGATATTGGTACATATTGATGAGTCATAGTTGATGAGTAGTTGAAACATGATTGGTACATACTTGGTACATGGTTGGATGCATTTTTTTATGGTTCATGTTGATTACAGGTTGTTTGGTACAGGTTGGTGCATGGTTGATGCACTTGTTTATGGTACAGGTTGATCATAGGTTCTTTGGTACAGGTTGGTGGATGGTTGACACACTTGTTTATGGTACAAGTTGATTACAGGTTGAGGTACAGTTTGATGCATGGTTGATGCATGGATAAAATTTATTGGTACAAGTTTACAGTGGTATATCTCACAGTGATAGTGTGACAGTGGTTCCATCATTCTACTTCTACTTCAGGGTGGCAGGATGGGGCAAGGACAGGTGGTTGTAGCCACCTTCCGGTTGTGGCCGGAGAACATAGGGGGTTGTAGTCTCCTTCTGGTTGTAGCTAGATAATTGGGGAGTTGGAGATTCCCTTAGGTTGTAGCCTGAGAAACTAGGGGGTTGGAGCCTCCTTCCAGTTGCAGTTGGAAAACAAAGGAAGTTGGTGCTTCCAATGAATGTAATTCTTCAAGACATATAATAAAAAGAATTATGTGGTTTTCTCCCAATTTGGGTTTCCACGTAAAACACTGGTGTACTGTGTATGTGTATGATTGTTCATTTTTTCATTGCTTATTTACTTTGCAGTTATTGGATGATAATGCTACATTGATATAACACTTCAATTATATGGTTAAAAATGATTAAATTGCTTTATTACTGATTCACCCCCCCCTCTTAGTAATCCAACAAGATCTTACCTAGACTAAAAAATTTATTTTGGCACCTCCTGTGGAGGAAAATATAGTGTGCTTTTAGAAATATTTTAGATGTGGTGGGCTAAGAGACTAGGGTCATGGACCAACCTCGTTTGAATTAAATTGGAGTGGATAATTTCAAAAGAAGTAGTCAGATCTTTTAGAGTTCCTTTGAAGTACTTCATGGGTATTTTTATCGCACAATGTGTACTTATTCCAAAGGATAAGGTTTAGGGAAGGCAAATTGGCGTAACAGGAGGTTAGCCTATCACTATCACCTCAACGGGATACCTCTTTCTATTTACGATTGATAGCCGAGGGGAAACGTCCTTGGTGACACGGGGTTCAAATGGAAAAGGTTAAAGTTTCTATGAAAATGTCCCCTCTCACAAGTCACACTGATCAGAAAGCCCCAGGGTTTTAACCAATGAAGTAATGAAGAGTTAAGATGTACCTACCCAGAACAAAGCAACAAGAAAAGATATATTTTGCAAGTACAACTTGTTGTTAGTACTTCATAAAACCATGGACTTTATCAATAAAATAAATAGTTAATATATGGTGAAGCAAACAAGAATTTATAGCAACAATGTTTATAAGATAGTAGTTTCACATAAAATGGCTTCAAAATGACCAAGAATAATTACTCATCAATACCAAAGTACTAGCATTTGTTAGAAGCAAATAAGGCAGTGTATTAATCAACTTTTTCAATTTCTTTTAGGTGATTTTAGTGCTCCAATATATGGTTGTAGCTTACTTTAGTAACAACAATAAATATGTTAGTAAATTAGACTATTCTAAAGTTAGGAGTAGTTAGTAGAGAGCTCAAGGTAAAGGTTTTGATAGTAGTTTTTGTCAATCACTCAATAGCAAGGCTTAGATTAGTGTTTTTTAGGGTAAATGGAGTCCTTTTAGGCAGCGGAAAATCTTGAAGGAACAAATGATAATGAGAGAACTAGAGACAAGAGGGGTCAATAATTGAAGTGTTGGTAACCCAAGGCTTCAATTACAAAACCCTAGGGGGGAAATGGCTACTAGGAAGTAGGTAACCCTAGGCCCTAGTAGTTTTCCTCCTTCTTTAGTTCAAAGATGAAGTATATGACGGCTTAGATGAAGCAAAATGTGCTAGGGTGTTGCAATGGTAAGGCCCTTAGCAAAAGATTTAAGAAAATCGGTTTTCTAGCATAATCTAGTAGGTGAAAGCTATTAATGCAAGGACAATAACATGTGCTTTAGCCTCCTATGGTTTTAAGCTATAAATTTCATAATCTTAGTATAAATGCAAGATAAATATAACTATAACCATTCAATGAAGAATAATTGCAAAAAATTTACTTACATTCACCAAGAATCATCTAGCAAATACCCTAGTTGAACGCTTCCACCAAGAAAAATGCCAAAATAGTCCACAATAAGCCTCCTTCAAGAAGTGTGCACCAAATTTTAGCCAAGTAACCCTAGTTAGGGTGAAAATTTCAGACCTCACACTTGTGTGAGTGAAAGATGATGAAAAATAAGAGTTATTTTTCCCTTATTTATACAGTTACAATCACTAGAACTAAGTCAAAAAGGACAACATGGCCAATTTACATGTAATATACAGTTTTTACATAAAAATGACAATTTAAACCCTAAATCAAGCATAATAGGTGATGTCATGCCCATTTAGGGTGAAGTTAGGCCTCTTTGGTGAAACATTGGCCTCCAGGAGAAAAACGTTAGGTCTCCCAAGGCCTTTGGACAAAGCCACACATGCCACCCGTCACATAGCTGCCTCCAAAGTGTCCAACAAATGTTGGTGACGTCAAGGGTCACAGAAGTGACATCATGGAACTTTCAAGGTTAACATCATAGTAGGAGTTAAAGACCCCCTGGATCCAGTCCTTCTAGGAAGTCTCTGGTGGAATGTCCTCCCATCTCTCTGGTGCAAGCCTCTATCCTGTCTTTGCCCCTAGCCGGGGTCTCAACATCCATCTGGTGGGATTTTACCCCTATGGAGATCCAAACTAATCATATCCCCATATGTACCTATTTGTTGGGTGTGGCCCTACAACAATAGTAAGTACACCCTCCATGGGCTCATAAGTCACAGGGATCATAACAATGTCAATCACATCTAATAATCAATTTATTTAAACATGTGCATAAAACCCCCCTTTCCCAGACAAGTGCTCAAAGATGTTATGTTATTCTACAAGCCAAGTTTGGATAGGACGTTAGGAGGCCCTATTGGGATGATTCTCATTGGACATGGGATGTTTCCAAGTGAAGACAAATCCAAGCCATATAAGTGGATGAGGTGTTGAATGGATGTTAGAGCAATGGGTGCAGTGGCGATAGGGGAATGTATGGATTACCTGTGGGTGCCTTTGAATTGTGCCTTTTCATGGATGCAAATGTTTCCAAGTACATTCAATGCCTTTTATATTTTATCTTATTGCTTTTTCTTTCAAGAGACTAGTTAGGGGACACTGCCCTGGTGTGGTGACCAGTGGTGACAATGTTACCAACAAGCATTTCATGGAGATGAGAAGGATGGATTGTGATGAGACCCCCTTTATGTTGTCTATGCCACCAAGAGCCACTACCCTAGCATGGTGACCAGATGAATGGTAGTTGTTGACGATTAAATTCACAACGAAATTTGGCCCGCAAAGTGTTGCTAAAGCCTATTATTATAAAATCTAAATAATAATAGTAGGTGGGACCCCCTCATAGATTGGAGATCAAGTCTGGTGTTTATTCAATGTTATGTTATTGTTCGACACTACTTTAATGGCTGACGATATATTTCTTTATTGGATAATGGATCAGGCATATTATACAGGTCTCCCTTGCTATTGCAACCTCAATTTACACTGAAGTTTTCATGGTTATCATTGTTGACTGTTCTTGGATCTATTACTTGTGACACCTACAACAAACACATGTTAGTAACAACAAATGAAAAGAAACTAAAAGAAGAAATTTTCCTATGCTAACATGCTATACTATATGTATTAAAAATATTGTGGCAAATCCTAGCTAACATAGGATAGCCATGTGAGTTATCGAGGTTGTATATAGCATAGTTGGTATGTATTTATGTATAGTAGAGATGGTAATATATGGGTGGTGCTCTTGGAAATTAAAGTTTGTTGGTTCAATGTGGATGATTGTAGCTGGTGCGCACTAAGAATTGAATGAACCTGAAGTAGGTAAGTGATGTGAATTTGTTGCACATCGCCTTTACTCTTGTCGATTGGACGCCACCCTAGTCAAGTTATTGTTCAAACATTGTTGTTGTGGTTATGCTCTGATTTCTTAGCAGGGAGGAACCGCTCGACCAAATTCACGTTTAAGACGTTCAATTACCGGTATGTTCTTTTTTTTTCTCTTCATGAGTATGCTCTGGTTATGAAATGGATGTTGGCTCAGGTGTATTGGTTTGTGCCTTCCTTAAGTTTTGAAACTATGTGAAATGGTGATTGTGAATGAAACGTTGATGATTCTCTTTCAAATGATGTTGAAGTCATAGCATTACTGATTATCCTGGGCATTAGCAGTCATAAGAATTCTTTGTTATCCCTGCTGGTTTAATTAGAGTATCCATGTTGGTCTTGATGGGCTATCTTCACGCTTTTGTATTGCTGAATCCAGTCTGTGGGATTTTATGGGGTTTAATGATTGAATCATTTGTGTAACCACGCAATGTACATTTGGGCATTAGGTTGTTTTCACCACCAAGGGCTGCACAGTGAGTGATGATGTTCCTTCTCGGCCCTGTCTTCACCTTTGTTTTGTGGTTGTTTGATCAAATAACATGAGGGTTATACCATGCATGCGTTAAATAACCTTTGTCAGGCTGGACTAGAGCCCTACCTTTTCGGTTATATCCCCTATCATGGATTTGTACCCGTCCATGAATGAGTCACGGTTCTTCCTATATGCATCGTGGCCTCAAAGTTTTCACCATTACAAAGAGTGGTTCTACTCTCCCTGTGTTGGCTATAGAACAAATCTTATCCCTCCAGTCTGAATATTGATAGAGAAGATCAACCTATCCTGTTGGTTTTACGACTTGGTTATGGTTGATTGGTGGTAAAGTTGTCGACTTTTGAGCACATGATTGACCAGTTTCTCAAGGGACAGTCGTGTTGGTTGGTATATAGTCACTGACTCTGTTATAACAGTGGTAAACGCTACATTTCTAATTGCACTTTCAAAGCACACAGTTACTCCCCTTATGTTAATAACTCAGTATTGTTGATGGAGAGGGTCTCTACCCCCGATTCGATTGGATGTGGGGGTATGCGTAGTTTCCACAACTTGTTAGGTTGATTGATTATTTACGACAATGACGAATTGATGGTTGATACACAGTCACTGGTATTTGCACTAATGATTATTTGGATGATTAGTTGGCGTTGGTACAAATGCTTGATGTTGCTCACGTATGTCGCGTTGTGTGTATCGTGTTTTTTTTGCAAAAAGAAATAAGGGGCATGGTAACTATGGTTTTCTTTGGGGCCGAATGACTATTGAACCAGATGACTATAGAGAATATATCATTGCATACATATGTTTGTTGGATTGTATAAGCCTGATTTTGCATAGCTTAGTTGATTATGGTGTGACTAAATCGAAACAACATTGATTAAATCGATGGCTCAACACGATGGGTTGAGTATTATCGTGACTATTTTTTTATTGTGTTAAGTGGAAATGTTTCATCGTGGTGTTTTGTTGGCTGTGCACTGTGTATAACATAGATGGTTTGGGTATTCACCCTCAGGGATACCCACAGGGTTTTAAACATGTTTTGTTGTAGACCAATCATTTGTTGAGACAGGCTTGTTGTTGATACCTCATCGGTTGGATAGGTGGCCTAGATTTTTACAGTCACATTAGATTGGGTTTGCACAGTGATGGATTTACACTTGCATGATTGAGCTATTGGGCACATATCTCGTGTTGGAATGGTGGTTATTGTCTATTTAATTTTCAATTCGGGTTTTTGGAAATTTGATCTTGATTATTGGGTGACTGCCTATATATATTTAACGAATATCATTGCTTTTAAAATGACAGACCCGATGGAAGTGGCATTGTGACTTCATTGTTAATTCTGGAAACATGAATTGGAGTATATTGTTGATCGAAGTAATGTATGGGCAGTGGTTGTTTTTTATGGTTTACAGATTGGAAATGGGTACTGTTAAAAATTTGTTATAAAATGCAAAGTATGTAAATGAAAGGAATAGAATCCCTTACAAATTGTGTGGAATACATATTGTCTTGTGGTGGCACTGTGTTGGATATTTGATTATGAACAGGGAACTAGTTAATTGCACAAAAATTGGTATTTGGTCCAAATGATTGATGGTTGACACATCTCTTTTCGCAGAATGTTTTATGGATAACTTAATTAATTTCATGAACAATAATCGTCTTTCTTCCCTTCCATGATTTCATTTTCCTCTAATTACAAATCCCATCACCTTCCCATCTCATTTTTTCACTCTGTTATAGCAAGATTTGCCTCACCATTGCTATCTTGCACAGAGGGCCTTTTTCCATTTCCCTATGCAGACTTATCACCCCCTTTTTGATAAATCTAGAGCCAAAATATATTTTTTTCCACATATACGCTCCCTAACTACTTTACAAGATGTTTATACTCTTGCTGCTCCACTACAACTCACGTATATCGGGATTTGTGCTAGAAAATACAAAATGAGGTCGGGTTTCCTTGTCACGACAAAAGATCTCTAATATTTGGCCTTCCATATAATGGAAACGTTCCGACTCGACCCTTCAGTGGCATTCTGGAGGCTATAAGAGCACAATTTCGAGCTATGGAAAAAGAGGAGAAAGCATTCAACTTTGACAGCAAAGTTACTCTGGAGAAATTACTTCATATTGAGTCTACATCCCTTTGTCCCTCAAGTCTGAACACAGTGTTCAGACCCCAAGATCTTTCCTTATTGATGAGAGGACCTCATTACCTCTTTTCTATGAGCTTTCCTTTGGTCGAGGATTGAAGTGGTGGAGACACAGTTGGAAGGAACTTGGTTTCTTGGTTTCGAACCGTGCTGACATGGAAGTCTGTAATGTTAATACTTGTGTTGATCAATTATTAATAGAAATACTCCTTTCCCATCCTATATATATCTTGCAAATATATGATTATTATCCATGGGCATGTTTGTAATGTTTATTAATGGATTGTGCTATCTGATGTGCTAACTCATTTTATATATTGTCACTATATACTTGCATCACTTGTTTGTTGAGAACTTCTTGCAGGTGTAAAGATTTGGGTCAAAGTGCTCAACGGTGGAATGACATCAAACGATTGGATCAAGGTAGGATTCTTCCTCATATTGCACATTAGTTTACATAGCACATGTTGGAATTGAGTTGATTTCTACAATCATACCTGTCTTTTGTGGTTTACCCTTGGCCATAGAGAGTTTTTCCCTTGTAACAGAATTAGTGACTCCACTGGGGATAAATCTTCCTTCTAAGGGTTGAAGTATTTTTTCTTCTTACATTGCTCTTTTTCCTTTGTGTTTCTTGTCGTATCACAATTGGACAAAGTCTATTCACTCTGGGTCTGAGTTTTTCAGCCTTTTACCCTTGCCTAGCCTTGTTTTAAAAGATATACGCCCTTTTTTCCCTAACAACCGCGTATACATGCTTGTTTTCCCACTGCAAGAAGCATATGTACACCCTTTTCTCTTGAACAATTGCGTATACCACTTCCCCTTGCTTGCTTGCTTGGTTTAGTGACTGTTGGGTAGGTTTTGAGGATCACTAAGCCTTCTTAGGTCTCTGTGGTGCCTGTTGAGATTATCTAGGATGACAGGAGACATGTTTGGAGTTGAATTTTTGTCTTTCTCTTTGCTTTTCATTTTTGATTTGTCCTTGGTAGTTGGGTTGTCTGCTTAGCTGCTTGGTATTCTGCTCGAGTGATTACTTTTATACACAGTAGAAGTTATATATCAAGTCGCTTATCAGTCCATGCATTTTCTTTTTAATACATTGAAAATACAAAAAAATAGATATTTTGCATTGGTTGGTATTTTTGTCTTGGAACCTTTATCATTAGCTTAGCACATTCATTGAAAGATTGCATTTTACTTCTGAGTTGCAGAGCTAAAATTTAAGATTGCACTGTTTTTATTTAGCATATCATTCACTGAAAAGTTAAAGTTAGGCTTTGCATTATATCTATTTTTATTTTTTTGCAGATTCATAACACCATGAGTTTCATTTCCAAACCTTTTTGAGTAATCACGACCAATAAAATTTAAGCTTTAAACTAAAATTGATTAGTAAACGATTTTATTGTTTAGGGTGCACAAACTAGCCTAGGATTTAGTGCCTTGGAATTGGATTTTATGAGTAAAATTCTCCAAGGCAATTAAATCAACATATGTGTCTGAGACAGGGAGTTGAGAAATCCATTGTATAATTGGTAATATCAGGAGGCTCCACTCAAACCAGAGTTAAGCACGAGGTCACGTGAAGTTTGTTGAAGGGATAACCCCTGGATATTCACCTAGTGTCAGAGATATTTCTGTGGATTTATTCATATTTGGGGATCTTGCTAGTATCCATACCTATGTGAGAGGTGGTACTTTCAAGGTTTCAGGCTTTGCTACCCTACCCATACGGTAATCTAGACTTACGACTATTCGCCTGTGCATCGGTTATACAGTGGTTGATTAGTTTCTTGACTTAGGTTTCTCATAGGTTACTTGCAGGGGTTATCCTGCTTGTATTCTGAGTCAGATAGGGGTCAGACAACACAAAACCTTTATGGAAGATTACCTCTCTAGGGGGATCTAACCGACTAGTTTTTAAGCCTACGAGGGCCCTTATAACTGATTATGTTACCTCCAAACTTTAGCAGGGAGTCTTGGGTCCCTCCTAGGTGAGGCATACCTTCTTTAGCGAGGGAGACCACTCAACCACTTTAGCCCATTTGCATACATATTGGTCGTTTGACTTTTTGGTATGCTCTTTGATTACTAGTTGGCCCTAGGACTCTGGTTTTTGGTTTCATTATCATGGATAGCAGGGTGCCTTTTACTCCTCCATTCACCGCTACCCCCCCATGATGCCTCCTCATTTCATGGGGGCAGACCCTTCTGTTTTTTTACAATGGTATGCATGATTACAATGCTCAATATGCACCTTGGGTCTCTAGTCATTTTTATATTGATATGCCTTCCCACATGCAACCCCCTCCCTGGTCTACCTATATGAATCTTAGCATTGGACCCAAGGGCACCATCGCTTCCATGCCCACTTCTTCGTTTGATATGAGTCATGTTCCCATGGGAGGTTGGAACCTTCCACCTTATGGATCCAATCCTAGCTATGCTCTTTTAGGATCCAGTGCTCATATGAGTTCTTATTACACCCCGCCCATGTATCTTTCATCTGCCATGTCGGTCCCTTTAAACACTTTTTCTGCACCAGGTCCTCAAGTACCCCCAGGTCTTCCGTATGGGGAGAATCAATTTTATAATTCGGGCTACCCTCCTTATGGGACACCCTCACAAGGGGGAAACATATATCCTCACTCAAATAATTCTTATCCTACCTCAGTATCTTTGTAGACCTCAGTGATCATGCCCGTCCAAGCCTCTTCAGACCACCTTGGCATAAACCACCATGTTTCTGGGCCAGGACAGGGAGTATTCCAGGATCCTTTCTGGCCTACAATGTTTCAGAATCAATATTTTCTAGGACCTTGGAATCAAATACCTCAATCTATCGCTAACCCAACCATTGTAAGCCACACCAGTGCACCATTGCCCACCTCTACTACTCATGTCAGAGATGAGTCGACACTTTCTACAAATCATGTCGACAACTCGCCTCCAACCTCTACCAATTATGTTGGGGGAACCATCCTTTTCACCCCAGATCATAGCCGTGTCACATCTCCGACTCCTATTCATTATACAGGAGACAACTCTCTTTCTTCGGCTAGTCCCATCGAGAAACCTAAACGTCTGAGACGTAAGCTTAAATTCCTTTGTAGGACTTGTGAAGGAATTTATCTTACTCACTTTTTCCCAATGACTTTCGAGATACTAGATGTGTGGGGCTCGCCCAAAATCCCTTCGGACTCCGAGACCCATGGTTCCTCCTCACACCACTTCACCTTTAATGATCCCAACAGTCTCACCACTGAGATTTTCCTCTGACCTCACCCCCTCCACAGAGGGTGAAGCATCTCCTGCCCCCGTTACCATGCATCCTCTTCAACCTATAATTGAATAAGTGACCATGCCAATGCCATTTATGGTCAAACCGACTCTCCCTGAAAAGAGTGATGCACCCTCTAGTCACGTCATCAACATTCCAAGTCTTCCCCCTTCTGAATAAGAGAGATCCATTCTTCCTCTGAATACTCTCTATTTGAGTTCTGATGAGGTCCTCTTCGACTGGGATGACCTTATGAGACATCCCATACCCCCACCTATTGTTGGAATATTGGTTGTTGTCATTGATGTCAACCCTAGTCATGGGTTTTGGATCGCAAGATTGATGAAGGTATTTGGACATGAAGGAAAATGCACATGCATATACAACACCCATGGATGGATAGTATACATCATGTTGTTTCTGGTGTTATGCGACACGTCACATGGATCCTCATGGTTAAGGAGAAATTATTTTTTGAAGATGACAAAGTGAATTGAAGAAGGAAGTACATGTAGGCCCTAAAGATAATTAAAGAAAAGAATTACAAAATAAGAAAGTGTCAGGTCGGCCCTAATGTTAAAAGGAAGTGACATAAATGGTATAAATACACATCATTATACATTCATTCAATACAAGTCAAATTTTAGAGGAAATCAGAAGTAAAGAAGGA
>JASDQU011103589.1:30359-42014 GCA_032191745.1 Picea mariana
CCTGACACTTTCTTATTTTGTAATTCTTTTCTTTAATTATCTTTAGGGCCTACATGTACTTCCTTCTTCAATTCACTTTGTCATCTTCAAAAAATCATTTCTCCTCAACCATGAGGATCCATGTGATGTGCCACATACCACCAGAAACAACATGATGTATACTATCCATCCATGAGTGTTGTTTATGCATGCACATTTTCCTTCATGTTCAAATACCTTCATCAATCTTGCGATCCAAAACCCATGACTAGGGTTGACATCAATGACAACAACCAATATTCCAAAAATAGGTGGGGGTATGGGATGTCCCATAAGGTCATCACAGTCGAAGAAGACCTCATCAGAACTCAAAGAGAGAGTATTCAGAGGAATAATGGATCTCTTTTGTTCAGAAGAGGGAAGACTTGGAATGTTGATGACGTGACTAGAGGGTGCATCACTCTTTTCAGGGAGAGTTGGTTTGACCATAAATAGCACCGGTGTGGTCACTTATTCAATTATAGGTTGAAGATGATGCATGGTAATGGGGGCAGAAGACGCTTCACCCTCCATGGAGGGGGTGAGGTCAGAGGAAAATCTCGGTGGTGAGACTGCTAGGATCATTAAAGGTGAAGTGGTGTGAGGAGAAACCATGGGTCTCGGAGTCCGAAGGGATTTTGGGTGAGCCCCATGCCTCTAGTATCTCGAAATTCATTGGCCACAAGCGAGTAAGATGAATTCCTTCACAAGTCCTACAAAGGAATTTAATCTTACGTATGAGACATTTAGGTTTCTCGATGGGACTGGTCGAAGAAAGAGAGTCGTCTCCTGTATGATGAATAAGAGTCAGAGATGTGACATAGATATGATCTGGGGTGAAAAGGATGGTTCCCCCAACATAATTTGTAGAGGTTGGAAGCGAGTTGTCGACATGATTTGTAGAAAGTGTCGACTCATCTCCGACATGAGTAGTAGAGGTGGGCAATGGTGCACTGGTGTGGCTTACAATGGTTGGGTTAGCGATAGATTGTGGTATTTGATTCCAAGGTCCCAGAAAAGATTGATTCTGAAACATTACAGGCCAGAAAGGATCCTGGAATACTCCCTGTCCTGGCCCAGAAACATGGTGGTTTATGCCAAGGTGGTCTGAAGAGGCTTGGACAGGCATGATCACTGAGGTCTGCAAAGATACTGAGGTAGGATAAGAATTATTCGAGTGAGGATATATGTTTCCCCCTTGTGAGGGTGTCCCATAAGGAGGGTATCCCGAATTATAAAATTGATTCTCCCCATACGAAAGACCTGGGGGTACTTGAGGACCTGGTGCAGAAAAAGTGTTTAAAGGGACCGACATGGCAGATGAAAGATACATGGGCGGGGTGTAATAAGAACTCATCTGAGCACTGGATCCTAAAAGAGCATAGCTAGGATTGGATCCATAAGGTGGAAGGTTCCAACCTCCCATGGGAACATGACTCATATCGAACGAAGAAGTGGGCATGGAAGCAATGGTGCCCCTGGGTCCAATGCTAGGATTCATATAGGTAGACCAGGGAGGGGGTTGCATGTGGAAAGGCATATCAATAGAAAAATGACTAGAGACCCAAGGTGCATATTGAGCGTTGTAATCGTGCATA
This sequence comes from Picea mariana, assembly GCA_032191745.1. Lineage (NCBI taxonomy): Eukaryota > Viridiplantae > Streptophyta > Pinopsida > Pinales > Pinaceae > Picea > Picea mariana. The sequence goes on from JASDQU011103589.1 coordinate 31,976, forward strand.
CCATAGTAAAAAACAGAAGGGTTCACCCCCATGAAATGAGGAGTCATCATGGGGGGGTAGCGGTGAATGGAGGAGTAAAAGGCACTCTGCTATCCATGATAATGAAACCAAAAACTAGAGTCCTAGGGCCAACTAGTAACCAAAGAGCATACCAAAAAGTCAAACGGCCAATATGTATGCAAATGGGCTAAAGTGGTTGAGTGGTCTCCCTCGCTAAAGAAGGCATGCCTCGTCTAGGAGGGACCCGAGACTCCCTGCTAAAGTTTGGAGGTAACATAGTCAGTTATAAGGGCCCTCGTAGGCTTAACAACTAGTCGGTTAGATCCCCCTGGGGAGGTAATATTCCGTAAAGGTTTTGTGTTGTCTGACCCCTATCTGACTCAGAATACAAGCAGGAAAACCCCTGCAAGTAGCCTATGAGAAACCTAAGTCAAGCAACTAATCAACCATTGTATAACCGATGCACAGGCGAACAGTCATAAGTCTAGGTTACCGTATGGGCAGGGTAGCAAAGCCTGAAACCTTGAAAGTACCGCCTCTCACACAGGTATGGATACTAGAAAGATCCCCAAATATGAATAAATCCACAGAAATATCTCTGACACTAGGTGAGTATCCAGGGGTTATCCCTTCAACAAACTTCACGCGACCTTGTGCTTAACTCTGGTTTGAGTGGAACCTCCTGATATTACCAATTATACAATGGATTTCTCAACTCCCTGTCTCAGACACATATGTTGATTTAATTGCCTTGGAGAAGTTTACTCACAAAATCCAATTCCAAGGCACTAAATCCTAGGCTAGTTTGTGCACCCTAAACAATAAAATTGTTTACTAATCAATTTTAGTTTAAAGCTTAAATTTTATTGGTCGTGATTACTCAAAAAGGTATGGAAATGAAACTCATGGTGTTATGACTCTGCAAAAAAATAAAAATAGATATAATGCAAAGCCTAACTTTAACTTTCAGTGAATGATATGCTAAATAAAAACAGTGCAATCTTAAATTTTAACTCTGCAACTCAGAAGTAAAATGCAATCTTTCGCTGAATGTGCTAAGCTAATGATAAAGGTTCCAAGACAAAAATACCAACCAATGCAAAATATCTATTTTTTTGTATTTTCAATGTATTAAAAAAAAAATGCATGGACTGATAAGTGACTTGATATATAACTTCTACTGTGTATAAAAGTAATCACTCGAGCAGAATACCAAGCAGCTAAGAAGACAACCCAACTACCAAGGACAAATCAAAAATGAAAAACAAAGAGAAAGACGCCGCCCAAAAATTCAACTCCAAACATGTCTCCTGTCATCCCAGATAATCTCAACATGCACCACAGAGACCTAAGAAGGCTCAGTGATCCTCAAAACCTACCCAGCAGTCACTAAACCAAGCAAGCAAGCAAGGGGAAGTGGTATACGTGATTGTTCAAGAGAAAAGGGTGTACATATGCTTCTTGCAATGGGACAACAAGCATGTATACGCGGTTGTCAGGGCAAAAAGGGCGTATATCTTTTAAAACAAGGCTAGGCAAGGGTAAAAGGCTGAAAAACTCAGACCCAGAGTGAATAGACTCTGTCCAATTGTGATACGACAAGAAACACAAAGGAAAAAGAGCAATGTAAAAAGAAAAAATACTTCAACCCTTAGAAGGAAGATTTATCCCCAGTGGAGTCACTAATTCTGTTACAAGGGAAAAACTCTCTATGGCCAAGGGTAAACCACAAAAGATAGGTATGACTGTAGAAATCAACTCAATTCCAACATGTGCTATGTAAACTAATGTGCAATATGAGGAAGAAGCCTACCTCGATCCAATCGTTTGATGTCATTCCACCGTTGAGCACTTTGACCCAAAGCTTTACACCTGCAAGAAGTTCTCAACAAACAAGTGATGCAAGTATATAATGACAATATATAAAATGAGTTAGCACATCAGATAGCACAATCCATTAATAAACATTACAAACATGCCCATGGATAATAATCATATATTTGCAAGATATAGATAGGATGGGAAAGGAGTATTTCTATTAATAATTGATCAACACAAGTATTAACATTACAGACTTCCATGTTGGCACGGTTCGAAACCAAGAAACCAAGTTCCTTCCAACTGTGTCTCCACCACTTCAATCCTCCACCAAAGGAAAGCTCATAGAAAAGAGGTAATGAGGTCCTCTCATCAATAAGGAAAGAGCTTGGGGTCTGAACACTGTGTTCAGACTTGAGGGACAAAGGGATGCAGACTCAATATGAAGTAATTTCTCCAGAGTGACTTTTCTCTCAAAGTTGAATGCTTTCTCCTCTTTTTCCATAGCTCGAAATTGTGCTCTTATAGCCTCCAGAATGAAACTGAAGGGTCGAGTCAGAACGTTTCCAGTATATGGAAGGCCAAAGATTAGATATCTTTTGTCGTGACAAGGAAACCCGACCTCATTTTGTATTTTCTGGCACAAATCCCGATATACGCGAGCTGTAGTGGAGGAGCAAGAGTATACACATCTTGCAAAGTAGTTAGGGAGCGTATATGTGGAAAAATAAATATTTTGGCTCTGAATTTATCAAAAAGGGGGTGATAAGTCTGCATAGGGAAATGGAAAAAGGTCCTCTGTGCAAGATAGCAATGGTGAGGCAAATCTTGCTATAACAGAGTGAAAAAATGAGATGGAAAGGTGATGGGATTTGTAATTAGAGGAAAATGAAATCATGGAAGGGAAGAAAGACGATTATTGTTCATGAAATTAATTAAGTTATCCATAAAACATTATGCGAAAAGAGATGTGTCAACCATCAATCATTTGGACCAAATACCAATTTTTGTGCAATTAACTAGTTCCCTGTTCATAATCAAATATCCAACACAGTGCCACCACAAGACAATATGTATTCCACACAATTTGTAAGGGATTCTATTCCTTTCATTTACATACTTTTCATTTTATAACAAATTTTTAACAGTACCCATTTCCAATCTGTAAACCAGCAAAAACAACCACTGCCCATACATTACTTCGATCAACAATATACTCCAATTTATGTTTCCAGAATTAACAATGAAGTCATAATGCCACTTCCATCGGGTCTGTCATTTTAAAAGCAATGATATTCGTTAAATATATATAGGCAGTCACCCAATAATCAAGATCAAATTTCCAAAAACCCGAATTGAAAATTAAATAGACAATAGCCACCATTCCAACACAAGATATGTGCCCAATAGCTCAATCATGCAAGTGTAAATCCATCACTGTACAAGCCCAATCTAATGTGACTGTAAAAATCTAGGCCACCTATCCAACCGATGAGGTATCAACAACAAGCCTGTCTCAACAAATGATTGGTCTGCAACAAAACATGTTTAAAACCCTGTGGGTATCCCTGAGGGTGAATACCCAAACCATCTATGTTATACACAGTGCACAGCCAACAAAACACCACGATGAAACATTTCCACTTAACACAATAAAAAAATAGTCACAATAATACTCAACCCGTCGTGTTGAACCATCGATTTAATCAATGTTGTTTCGATTTAGTCACACCGTAATCAACTAAGCTATGCAAAATCAGGCTTATACAATCCAACAAACATATCTATGTAATGATATATTCTCTATAGTCATCCGGTTCAATAGTCATTCTGCCCCAAAGAAAACCACAGTTACCATGCCCCTTATTTCTTTTTGCAAAAAAAACACGATACACACAACGTGACATACGTGAGCAACATCAAGCATTTGTACCAATGCCAACTAATCATCCAAATAATCATTAGTGAAAATACCAGTGACTGTGTATCAACCATCAATTCATCATTGTCGTAAAAAATCAATCAACCTAACAAGTTGTGGCAACTACGCATACCCCCACATCCAATCGAATCGGGGGTAGAGACCCTCTCCATTAACAATATCGAGTTATTAACATAAGGGGAGTAACTGTGTGCTTTGAAAGTGCAATTAGAAATGTAGGGTTTACCACTGTTATAACAGAGTCAATGACTATATACCAACCAACACGACTGTCCCTTGAGAAACTGGTCAATCATGTGCTCAAAAGTCGACAAGTTTACCACCAATCAACCATAACCAAGTCATAAAACCAATAGGATAGGCTGATCTTCTCTATCAATATTCAGACTGAAGGGCTAAGATTTGTTCTGTAGCCAACACAGGGAGAGTAGAACCACTCTTTGTAATGGTGAAAACTCTGAGGCCATGGTGCATATAGGAAGAACCACGACTCATTCATGGACGGGTACAAATCCATGATAGGGGATATAACCAAAAAGGTAGGGCTCTAGTCCAGCCTGACAAAGGTTATTTAACGCATGCATGGTATAACCCTCATGTTCTTTGATCAAACAACCACAACACAGAGGTGAAGACAGGGCCGAGAAGGAACAACATCACTCACTGTGCAGCCCTTGGCGGTGAAAACAACCTAATGCCCAAATGTACATTGCGTGGTTACATAAATGATTCAATCATTAAACCCCATAAAATCCCACAGAATGGATTCAGCAATACGAAAGCGTGAAGATAGCCCATCAAGACCAACAAGGATACTCTAATTAAACCATCAGGGATAACAAAGAATTCTTATGACTGCTAATGCCCAGGATAACCAGTAATGCTATGACTTCAACATCATTTGAAAGAGAATCATCAACATTTCATTCACAATCACCATTTCACACAGTTTCAAAACTTAAGGAAGGCACAAACCAATACACCTGAGCCAACATCTATTTCATAACCAGAGCATACTCATGAAGAGAAAAAAAAAAAGAACATACTGGTAATTGAATGTCTTAAATGTGAATTTGGTCGAGCGGTTCCTCCCTGCTGAGAAATCAGAGCATAACCACAACAACAATGTTTGAACAATAACCTGACTAGGGTGGCATCCAATCGACAGGAGTAAAGGCAATGTGCAACAAATTCACATCACTTACCTACTTCATGTTCATTCAATTCTTAGTGTGCACCAGCTACAATCATCCACATTGAACCAACAACCTTTAATTTCCAAGAGCACCACCCATATATTACCATCTCTACTATACATAAATACATACCAACTATGCTATATACAACCTCGATAACTCACATGGCTATCCTATGTTAGCTAGGATTTGCCACAATATTTTTAATGCATATAGTATAGCATGTTAGCATAGGACAATTTCTTCTTTTAGTTTCTTTTCATTTGTTGTTACTAACATGTGTTTGTTGTAGGTGTCACAAGTAATAGATCCAAGAACAGTCAACAATGATAACCATGAAAACTTCAGTGTAAATTGAGGTTGCAATAGCAAGGGAGACCTGTATAATATGCCTGATCCATTATCCAATAAAGAAATATATCGTCAGCCATTAAAGTAGTGTCGAACAATAACATAACATTGAATAAACACCAGACTTGATCTCCAATCTATGAGGGGGTCCCACCTACTATTATTATTTAGATTTTATAATAATAGGCTTTAGCAACACTTTGCGGGCCAAATTTCATTGTGAATTTAATCGTCAACAACTACCATTCATCTGGTCACCACGCTAGGGTAGTGGCTCTTGGTGGCATAGACAACATAAAGGGGGTCTCATCACAATCCATCCTTCTCATCTCCATGAAATGCTTGTGGGTAACATTGTCACCACTGGTCACCACACCAGGGCAGTGTCCCCTAACTAGTCTCTTGAAAGAAAAAACAATAAGATAAAATATAAAAGGCATTGAATGGACTTGGAAATAGTTGCATCCATGAAAAGGCACAACTCACCTTATTCAAAGGCACCCACAGGGAATCCATAGATTCCCCTATCGCCACTGCACCCATTGCTCTAACATCCATACAACACCTCATCCACTTACATGGCTTGGATTTTCTTCACTTGGAAACATCCCATGTCCAATGAGAATCATCCCAATAGGGCCTCCTGACGTCCTATCCAAACTTGGCTTGTAGAATAACATAACATCTTTGAGCACTTGTCTGGGAAAGGGGGGTTTTATGCACATGTTTAAATAAATTGATTATTAGATGTGATTGACATTGTTATGATCCCTGTGACTTATGAGCCCATGGAGGGAATACTTACTGTTGTTGTAGGGCCACACCCAACAAATAGGTACACATGGGGATATGATTAGTTTGGACCTCCATAGAGGTAAAATCCCACCAGATGGATGTTGAGATCCCGGCCAAGGGCAAAGACAGGACAAAGGCTTGCACCAGAGAGATAGGAGGACATTCCACCAGAGACTTCCTAGCAGGATTGGATCCAGGGGGTATTTAACTCCTACTATGATGTTAACCTTGAAAGGTCCATGACATCACTTTTGTGACCCTTGATGTCACCAACATTTGATGGACACTTTGGAGGCAGCTATGTGACGGGTGGCATGTGTGGATTTGTCCAAAGGCCTTGGGAGACCTAACGTTTTTCTCCTGGAGGCCAACGTTTCACCAAAGAGGCCTAACTTCACCCTAAATGGGCATGACGTCACCTATTCTGCTTGATTTAGGGTTTAAATTGTCATTTTTATGTAAAAACTGTATATTACATGTAAATTGGCCATGTTGTCCTTTTTGACTTAGTTCTAGTGATTGTAACTGTATAAATAAGGGAAAAATAACTCTTATTTTTCATCATCTTTCACTCACACAAGTGTGAGGTCTGAAATTTGCACCCTAACTAGGGTTACTTGGCTAAAATTTGGTGCACACTTCTTGAAGGAGGCTTATTGTGGACTATTTTGGCATTTTTCTTGGTGGAAGCGTTCAACTAGGGTATTTGCTAGATGATTCTTGGTGAATGTAAGTAAAGTTTTTGAAATTATTCTTCATTGAATGGTTATAGTTATATTTATTTTGCATTTATACTAAGATTATGAAATTTCTAGCTTAAAACCATAGGAGGCTAAAGCACATGTTATTGTCCTTGCATTAATAGCTTTCACCTACTAGATTATGCTAGAAAACCGATTTTCTTAAAGATTTTGCTAAGGGCCTTACCATTGCAACAACCTAGCACATTTTGCTTCATCTAAGCCATCATATACTTCATCTTTGAACTAAAGAAGGAGGAAAACTACTAGAGCCTAGGGTTACCTACTTCCTAGTAGTCATTTCCCCCCTAGGGTTTGGTAATTGAAGCCTTGGGTTACCAACACTTCAATTATTGACCCCTCTTGTCTCTAGTTCTCTCATTATCATTTGTTCCTTCAAGATTTTCCACTGCCTAAAAGGACTCCATTTACCCTAAAAAACACTAATCTAAGCCTTGCTATTGAGTGATTGACAAAAACTACTATCAAAACCTTTACCTTGAGCTCTCTACTAACTACTCCTAACTTTAGAATAGTCTAATTTACTAACATATTTGTTGTTGTTACTAAAGTAAGCTACAACCATATATTGGAGCACTAAAAGCACCTAAAAGAAATTGAAAAAGTTGATTAATACACTGCCTTATTTGCTTCTGACAAATGCTAGTACTTTGGTATTGATGAGTAATTATTCTTGGTCATTTTGAAGCCATTTTATCTGAAACTACTATCTTATAAACATTGCTGCTATAAATTCTTGTTTGCTTCACCATATATCAACTATTTATTTTATTGATAAAGTCCATGGTTTTATGAAGTACTAACAACAAGTTGTACTTGAAAAATATATCTTTTCTTGTTGCTTTGTTCTGGGCAGGTACATCTTAACTCTTCATTACTTCATTGGTTAAAACCCTGGGGCTTTCTGATCAGTGTGACTTGTGAGAGGGGACATTTTCATAAAAACTTTAACCTTTTCCTTTTGAACCCCATGTCACCAAGGACGTTTCCCCTCGGCTATCAATCGTAAATAGAAAGAGGTATCTCGTTGAGGTGACAGTGATAGGATAACCTCCTGTTACACCAATTTGCCTTCCCTAAACCTTATCCTTTGGAATAAGTACACATTGTGCGATAAAAATACCCACGAAGTACTTCAAAGGAACTCTGAAATATCCGACTACTTCTTTTGAAATTATCCACTCCAATTTAATTCAAACGAGGTTGGTCCATGACCCCAGTCTCTTAGCCCACCACATTTAAAATATTTCTAAAAGAACACTATATTTTCCTCCACAGGAGGTGCCAAAATAATTTTTTTAGTCTAGGTAAGATCTTGTTGGATTACTAAGAGGGGGGGTGAATCAGTAATAAAGCAATTTAATCATTTTTAACCATATAATCGAAGTGTTATATCAATGTAGCATTATCATCCAATAACTGCAAAGTAAATAAGCAATGAACAAATGAACAATCATACCCATACACAGTACACCAGTGTTTTACGTGGAAACCCAAATCGGGAGAAAACCACATAATTCTTTTTCTTATATGTCTTGAAGAATAACATTCATTGGAAGCACCAACTTCCTTTGTTTTCCAACTGCAACTGGAAGGAGGCTCCAACCCCCTAGTTTCTCAGGCTACAACCTAAGGGAAGCTCCAACTCCCTAATTATCTGGCTACAACCAGAAGGAGGCTACAACCCCCTATGTTCTCCGGCCACAACCGGAAGGTGGCTACAACCACCTGTCCTTGCCCCGTCCTGCCACCCTGAAGTAGAAGTAGAATGATGGAACCACTGTCACACTATTACTATGAGATATACCACTGTAAACCTGTACCAATAAATTTGATCCATGCATCAACCATGCATCAACTTGTACCTCAACCTATAATCAACTTGTGCGTCAACCATGCACCAACCTGTACCAAACAACCTGTGATCAACCTGTACCATAAACAAGTGCATCAACCATGCACCAACCTGTACCAAACAACCTGTAATCAACCTGAACAATAAAAAAGTGCATCCAACCATGTACCAAGTATGTACCAATCATGTGTCAACTACTCATCAACTATGACTCATCAATATGTACCAACATCATCAACTATACACCTCATGTATGTGCCAACTCATCAACTACTTGTCTCAACCATGTACTCAACATGTATCTCAACCAAAAGCTCTAATCAATTTCATCTGATTTGTATCTCTGTAATAGACCTGGTGTATATGATCACATTCCAAGAAACCTTCCTTAACTTTAACAACAAGAGACTAGCATTTTCATCAAACTTTTCTTTAGTCTCACATGCCAAGTTTTGGATTAGTCAACAACCCTAACTTGAGGTAATAATAACTTTGAACCTGTAATGTATAAAGATCCAAAAATGATACACAATGTTATTCAGTGTGTTTTATGTAATTCCTCCAAGTTTCACTACTTGGAACCTCTCAGAAAAGGAGTTATATCAAAAAAGACATACCTTGCTGAATTTTGGATTATTCTAGAGAGTGACCTTGTAGAGCGTGCCCCACACAGAATATTTTTGGAAATGATCTGAAACTGTTACAAATCATACTAAATATTGTACCCTAACCAACACATTTGGTTTCACTAAATTTTTATTTTTTATGAAGAAGTTATGACATTTTTACCCGAAATACCTGTTTTTGACTAGTTTCAGGACTAGCCACAAACCCTATTTTCCACGGAGTGTAAATCCAAAAATAAAATGACCCACAAGATGAATTTTTTACCACAGATACTTGGATATGTTTCCTCAATGGAATATCAATTTAAAGGTCTTAATCATTATAGAAACAAAGTTATGGAAAAAATGGTGAGATGGCCTGAAAAAAACATACATTAGAAAGCACCATCAAAAAAATTTATCCTTGCATTTCGGCCTTCTTTTCTTCACCTTCCCTCAGAAATTTGGCTTAGATATACTTTCTTAACCCAGAAACCTATAGATATTCAATATGCTCAAGTGTGATTAAAATGAGAGAGCTTTGCCTCTTATTTATACTCTCCAAGTAGCTTCCTTAAAAACATCTTCTAGGTCACTTGGCCCCACTTTCCTTATTTTAGGGTTAACCCACTTCTAATTTCTCCATTAAATTTATTATTGAAATAATTTATTTTGTATTCAATTTGAATTATAATACACTCATTACTTCACTTTAT
>JASDQU011103590.1:17766-29918 GCA_032191745.1 Picea mariana
ATTTCATCCAAAGTCTACAATTTTCCTCTTCTTGATGTTGTTTTTGGTTAATTTCCAAATTGGTATGGGTTGGAAATGGAGAATAAAACATGAAATATGTAGAGAATTACTGTTAGAGTGCTTTCCACAATGTTAGAGTCAATGACAATGATATCATTGGTGGAAATGATGGATGACATTACCTATAACTAGCGGAATGTAGGACTCTTACACTTCCCATGGCATGAAGATTGTACTCAACCCATGCTCCCATTATTATGTGAAAAGACTTTCCCCACCAACCTCTTACATAGATTCAAGGATTGGTTGATAAGTCAAAGAAGGTATATGGCTTCATTTAAGGCACATTGTAGAAAAATATGAGTTCTGAGAATGACCTTGGAGATAGAGGATTTTTTTTCCCATAGGTCCCCTTTCATCTTAAACTATAGTGGAATCATAGTGCCTCTCATGGCTTCATGTGTTTTCTATGGTGTGTTGCATCACCATACATTGAAGCACTTTGAAGGCCTAATTACTATTTAACTATTTGAGTTAAGGTCAATTGAGTTGTGTTAGAGTCTTAGGATTGTGTTTTTTATTTGTAAAATACACCATGTTAAACTCTTTCATCAAAGCCATACATTGCCATTAACCTATTGAAAGAAGTATTATCAAATAGTTGTTGTACCACCCGAGCACATATTTCAGTTTAGACACATTTTCTTTGAGTATTTCATCTTCTATATTGCATTATTTATTTTATATGTAACCTTGTATGTTAGAAATATTTAAGCAATTTTAAACTATAGTGAACTCCATATCCTCCAGCCATTTCCTTAGGCTTCATGGCCTCCCTCCATTCTTATGAGAACTTCAATCCTTAGCAATTCTCTTGAACCTCTTGTATGGTAGACGATGCACTAGATACATATGGTTAAGATGGATTTTGATTATGCATGGGGTGCTGAAGCATGGGATGATATTTTATTAGGTAGACTTCATATCTAATCTTCTTGCACAATGTATTCCAAAGGCTAAAACTCCCTTAGATAATGGTGCACTTGAGTTTTACATGGTGTCTTATCTTATGTATTGTGTATGTGTGAGCTAAGAGTTCTCTTGTTTCAAGCCCACCTAGTAGCCTTCCTTTGCATTTATACATGATTATTTCCTCATAGATGTTTATCTATTATTCAATCATTTAACCTTTTAATGTCTTTGAAAAATGCAGGTTTGAAGGGTGGTCACCTCCACGATCCAAAACACATTTCTGAAAAGGTGTAAATCATTTTCTTGTCTTGCGTCATGAATTTTTCCTTCATTTCCTTGTATACTTAATTTCAAAATCAGAAAAAAAAATTACACACAACATGCATAACACATAATTTTTTTATGACTGGGAGTAATAGTAATTTTGCATATTCATAAACAAAAAAATGAGACTTATCTTTTAACAAAAATTGGTCCAAGAGATTGGTCATGTACGAGAAAATTTCCATTGAACCACAACCATCTAGTGTAGATACCACCACCAACCTAGGATATGAGGCCACCATGGTGAAAAAACCAAGCAACAAGATTCTATATTTCTCATCCCAACCTTTCTACTCACATTCTTACCTAACCTTCTCAACACAAAGCATTACAAGAATTTGATTCATCCTGCGATAGATAAGGAACTCTCTTCCACTACAACATGCAACATAAAGAATATATTCACTTTATGTACTTCATGGTCCCTTAGATATATTATTCTCTCTAGTTCTCTTTAGTGTGGATAGAAAGAGCTTGATCTATTGTATTCTTTCTAAGAATTTCCTAAAAGAACTATATATGTCTCTCAAGGATATAAAGAGTATATAATGGATAATGAATGATGAACTATATTTGATTCCCACAATGTTAGAGTCAATGAAAATGATATCATTGGTGGAAATGATGGATGAAATTACCTATAACTAGCAGAATGTAGGACTCTTACACTTCCCATGGCATGAAGATTGTACTCAACCCATGCTCCCATTATTATGTGAAAAGACTTTCCCCACCAACCTCTTACATAGATTCAAGGATTGGTTGATAAGTCAAAGAAGGTATATGGATTCATTTAAGGCACATTGTAGAAAAATATGAGTTTTGAGAATGATCTTGGAGATAGAGTTCTATTGATAGTTATTAATATGGTAATATTAATATTAAAATTGCAGCCAAAAATATTTTTTTAAATTTTTATATAAATTAATAAATAATCCCATCCTTGGTAAAACAATTTCTCCTAATTGCATATGTATCCCACTTGGTGGCTAAATATCCCTTTTGAAGGATGCATGTAATGGTTTAAGACCCCATTTTATCCCATGAGCCCTCAAATATTCATTTAGTTGATATGTCTCTTCTTTTCACTACTTTACCATGGTCAAGACACCAAGATCCATCCTTGGTATCAAAAAACTACTATAGGCACCCATATCCCATCTTGAGATCAAAGATCCTTTTTAGAGGTCCTATGTGGTGATTTGAGTCCATGTTCATGGAAAATATCCTTAAAATATTTATACATGACTTGAGTCCCTTTATTTTCTCTCCTTGTCATGGTTATGACCCCTAGACCTATCCTTGGTGCATGAAACCACCTAACGTCACACATATCCCAATTGGAGGCCAAATATCCCCTTGAAAGAAACTTTGTAGTGGTTCAAGGACATGTGCATGTTTCATGAGCATTAAAAGTTTAATTTAGATCTTAAGACCCTTTATTTTCTCGCATGACCATGGTCACAGTCTCCAAATCCATCCAATGCATCTAAAGTTTTCTAATATTTCCCAAATCTCATTCATATGTTAAATATTATAATCCCTAAAATAATAATTTAGATCATACAACCCTTGTTTTCCTTCATTGAACATGGTCAAAGCTTTGAGACCCATGCCTGGTATGCAAATTCTCTTAATGATGTATATATCCCACCAAGAGGCCAATGATTTGAGTTTGTATGGTGGTTTGAGTCCTTTTTCATGGACTAGGGCCCTAGATTCTTCATTTACAGCCAAATCTGTGAGATCCATATCTTTTATGTAAAGCCTCCTAAAAGCACCAATATAGAGCTCAAGGACAAAGTTAATTTCTAAAAGTTTTTTTAGTTGTTTGAAGAATATTCCATGTCCCATAAGACTAGTTACACTCATTTATGGATTAAGGACCTTATTTTCATCCCCTAATCATGGTCAGGGCCCGAAGACCCATCCCGGCTATACAAAATATCCTAATGGAAACCCTTTCTCATTCATATGAAAAATATCCCCTTTAAAGGGATGATGTTGTAGTTAAAGGCTTTGATCATACTTTATGGATTAAGCACCCTATTTTCATCACCTAAACATGGTCAAGGCCCCAACATAAATCCCTACTACACAAAAAATCCTAATGGAAACTTAATCCAACCCGTATGCAAAAGATCCCCTTTAAATGTCTCATGTTGTAGTTCATGGCTTTAATCATGGCCTATTAACCCAATAACAATTTTTCAAGGCCTAATTCCTTGGATTTATCCCCCAACCATGGTTAAATCCTTCATATCCATCTTTGATACACAAAATATTACAACAATACCCATATCTCACTCAAAGGTTCATGATTCCCTATAGACAACATGTTATGTGGTTTAGGGCATTGATTATGTCCCTTAATCCCTAAAGGATTCATAAATGACCCAAGGGCCTTATTTTCCTTGCTTGACCATGGCTAATTACTTAATGCACATGTCCCTAGTGAAAAATATTTCATAATGGTACACATATTCAACTTGGAGGCCAAATATTTCCTCTAAAGGGATTACGTTGAAGGTGATGTTCATGGATATTGAGCCTTACAAATCCATTTATGGAATAAGGCCCTTATTGTCTTGCCTCCTTTTGTTATGGTAATGTCTTTGAGACCCATTTCTACTATGAAAAAACTAATTATTATACCCATATCCTACTTATATGAAAAATATTCACTTTAAAGGAACTATGTTGTAGTTTGAGGCCTTGATCATGGCCTATTAGATCAAGAATATTAACTTAGGTCCTAATTCCCTTGACTTCTGACCTAACCATGGTCAAGGCTCTAGTGCCCATCCCTAATGCATACAACCTTCTAATAGCATCCGCATACCACTGTAATGATAATGATATCTTATATAGGGCATGTTTTGTGGTTTGTGGCCTTGTCCATGGCCCTTGTAGGTCCCCGAAAGATTCATTTAGAGCCTAAGGGATTTATTGTCCTCTCATGCACATTATCAAGGAATTTAGACCTATCCCCATTATCCAAGGAATTATAGGAGAAACCATGTTCCACTTGGAGGATATGGTAATATTAATATTAAAATTGCAGCCTAAAATAACTTTTTTTTTTTTTTTTTTTTTAAATAAATATTAGTCGTCGCACTTTCAAAGACCATCATACACCTGTGACGGATTTTCTATATAAACAACAAAAGCGATCTTCTCAAGTGCGACGAAAACTTAAATTGTTGCGACGCATTTACTATATAAACAACGAAAGTTGTCGTCGCAAAGGTCGTCTCAAGTGTGATGACAACTTAAATTGCTGTGACACATTTTCTATATAAACAATGAAATTTGTCGTCGCAAGTACGACGACAACTTAAATTGCTGCGATGCATTTGCTACATAAAAAAAAAAAAATTTGTCGTCGCAAGGGAGACAACAACTTAAATTGTTGCGTCACATTTTCTATGTAAACAACGAAATCTGTCGTCGCAATGGTCATCTCAATTGCGACGAAATGTTGATTTCACTTAGTTTTCCTATATTGTCGTATTGGCGACGATATTTCTTTTTTTGTCGCAATTCTGAGAAGTTCCCTAGGGTCTTCGCTCTTGTGACAATAATTCAATTTCTTCGCAATTTCCACGTGACATAAAACGACGTTTCAAAGACTTAAGATTTGTCACAATATCCACGACATAACGTCTCAAGAGCGTCGAAATAGCCGTCGCAAAATGAGCCAAATTCGCTAGTGCATCACTTGGCTCTCAACCATATACTATATCTACGATATACAATACTAGTTTTGGGTTTGAGAATAAGGATGTTACATTCTCCTCCCTCTACAAACTGCACTATCCTCAGTGCACATAACCATACAATTTACACATTGACATATATAAAAACATGGCATCAAAGTACATGATAATTTTGCAGCTTGATGACTCATGTAACAATTCCATCTAGTAATTCCCCTTTCCACTCAACCCACACATCAGTTGGATAGGAAATTTTAGAGTTGTGGCTCCAGGAACTTTAGCTGCCAAAACATAGTCTTCATTCACTTATGTACAAATGTACATTCAATTTTCTTCAAAATTTTCAAAAATTTGTAGGTATGCGTCCCACATGGCTTCTTCGTGCTCCCATGTAGTGTCTTCAGGATCATAACAGGTCCATTGGACCCTTACAAAGCCGATGGCTTTGTTCCTGGGCACTTTGACTTTCCGGTCTAGGATGCACACTGGTTCCACTCGGGAATCCCCTTTGCATTCCACCTGGATCACATTCCAATCAATCACATGATTAGGATCAGGTGCATACTTTTTTAATAAAGACACATGGAACATGTTATGAATTCTCATGGATGAAGGTAATGCTAACATGTATGCAACTGGTCCTATCTTTTCTAAGGCCTCAAAAGGCCCACAATATCTCGCTGCCAATTTTGGGCAACTTCCTAATTTCAACGAGTTTCTCTTGGCTTTAACTTTTAAAAATACATGTTCTCCCACTTTGAATTCTCTATTTGTTCTCTTTTTATCGACATCGCTCTTCTGCTGATCTTGTAAAAATTTCACATTTT
Organism: Picea mariana; assembly: GCA_032191745.1. Lineage (NCBI taxonomy): Eukaryota > Viridiplantae > Streptophyta > Pinopsida > Pinales > Pinaceae > Picea > Picea mariana. The sequence goes on from JASDQU011103590.1 coordinate 23,609, forward strand.
GCCTCATCTTTACCATTTGTTCTTCCATTTATTTTAACAACTCGGGCCCAATCACGACTCTGTCTACTGGGTTATCCCAACTTACTGGTGTGTTACATTTTATTCCATATAATGTTTCAAACTAGCTCATATTCAATGATTCTTGATACCCATTATTATAGGCAAACTCAACTAAATGGATATAGTCCTCCTAGCTAGAAGGCTTGTCCATTACATACATTCTCAACATATCCTCAATTATATGATTAACCCTCTTTGTCTGCCCATCTGAATCTGGGTGATATGTTGTACTAAAATTCAAATTTGTCCCAAATCCCTTAAACAACCCCTTCCGAAAATTGGAAATGAACTTGGGATCTCAATCTAACAATATTGCCTTAGGCACACCATGTAGCCTAACAATTTCTCTCATGTAAATTTCTGCAATATTGGATTCCTTATGAGTTACTTTTACTGGAATGAAATGTCCAGCCTTTATAAGCTTTTCCACCACTACCATGATGGAATCATGTTGCCTTGCAATTTCCCATTCCCATTTAGGAATGGGAAATGGTTGTAGAAATCTCGTTGGATGTCTATGCTCAACCTTTACCTTTTAAAAATCCATGCATCTAGCCAAATACTCAATGACATCTTTCTTCATACCAGGCCAAAAATATTGGCCTCTGATAGCCGTAATAGTTTTATGATATCTTGAATGTTCAGTGTATGGTACATTATGCATATCCGTTAGGACTAAATTTTATAATTCTTGAGAAATGGGAACACAAACTTTGTTCCTAAATAAGAGGATTCCATCCTCTTTCACCTTATAATCCTTATATTTCTGTTGTAATTTCTCTTTGACTTGCACACAATGTTGATCTGTTGTTACAACCTTAGAATTCTATCTTTAAAATTTGTCATGTACATACTAATGGTTGTAGCATGCATTTTATGCACCCTTCTACTAAGTGCATCAACCACTTTGTTATCTTTCCTCTTTAAGTGCTTAATGTCAAAGTATTATTCACTAAGAACTTTCAACCATCTAGTTTGTCTAGTATTTAGTGTTGGTTGTTCAAACAAATATTTCATACCACTATGGTTTGTCCTTAAATAAATAAAAAATCCCATGAGGTAATGCCTCCGCATTCTTAAAGCATGTACTATGACCGGCAACTCTAAGTCATGTGTGGCATAATTTATTTCATGCTCCTTCAATTTTCTAGAATCCTAACAAATTACATGATTGTTTTTCATAAGGACTCCATCAAGCCCTTCCTTGCATGCATCTGTGCACACAACAAAATCCTCATATGGATCTACAACTTTTGAGATAGGTGCACTAGTCAACAAATCCTTCGAGCACTAGAAATTATCTTCACACTTAGCACTCCATTCAAACTTTAATCCTTTCTTTTGCAAAGATGTTATTGGGTGTGCAATCTTGGAGAATCCTACAATGAATCTCCTCTAGTAATCAACTAGACCCATGAATGATCTAACCTTTGAAATTTTTGTTGGCACTGACCAACTCTTGATTGCTTCAATATTTTATGGATCCATTGTTATGCCTTCTTTTAAAACAATGTGATCCAAATACTGGATCTGCTTTTGATAGAAAGTGCATTTACTCAGTTTGGCATATAATTGGTGCTCTCTCAACACTTGTAGCACCATCATCAAATATTTATCATGCTCCTCCTCTGTCTTGGAATAGATGAGAATATCATCCAATAATACAATGACAAACTTGTCTACGAAATCTTTGAACACCCCATTCATATGACACATAAATGTAGCCAGTGCATTTGTCAACCCAAAAGGCACCACTACAAACTCATAGTGTCCATATCTTGTCCTAAAGGTTGTTTTGTTAGTATTCTCTTCTTGATCCTCACTTGATGATAGCCCAACCTCAAGTTAATATTTGAGAATATCTTTGTTCCTTTTAGTTGATCAAAAAGATCAACAATCCTTGGAAAATGATATTTATTCTTGACTATAACCTTGTTCAGTTGCATGAAGTCGATACATAACCTCATCGTTCCATCTTTCTTCTTGACAAAAAGAAATGGGGCACCCCAAGGGGAAACACTTGTGCGTATGTACCCTTTCTTTAACAACTCTTCTAGCTGCATTTGCAACTCTTTTAGCTCTAGCGTGCTCATTCTGTAGGGAATATTAGACACTGGGGAAACTCTAGACATTAAGTCAGTAGAGAAATCTATATCCCTCTTCAGTGGCAATCCCGACAACTCCTTAAACACATCTTCAAATTCTTTCAAGACTGGATAATCTTGAATACTTGGCTCTTTATCCTTCATTGGCTCTTCCATATGGGCTGCATATATCTGGCATCCTTTTCTAAAACTTCTTTTCAGCTGCAATGCTGAAATATTTTAGACAGATATAGGCCTTGGAATACCCTACACTATCCTTGGATTCCCTTCTTCATCAAGACATGTGAAAACCTTGTTATAACAATATAAAATAACACGATGATTTTCTAGTCAATCCATACCAATCAAGCAACCATAAGACCCAAGCAGTATGGTGTTCAAATCTACCTTAGTGTTAGTTCCACTCATGTTTATAGGGCATTATTTAACAAGCTCATGGTTCCAATAGCTAACTGAACTAACCAAGACTTTTCATGCTTGTTTTTATTCAATTTAAATCTCTTAATTAGATTTGGGTCTATATAGCTATGACTAGCTCTAGAATCAATTAAAATAAATATGGGTTGATTATCAATCTTACCTTCCACTTCAATCATGTGGGATTGATAGTCTGCTTGTCTATTGTCCAAGGTTGCATAGATCCTTGGCATACTTTTTCCCACATCCTCTACTGTCTCCTCTTGCTTGATGCTATGCAAAATCTTCAACTTATCTCCTCGGTGAGGACTATCTTTATACATGTGATCTCCTTCACATCCCCAACACTTTATGGGATGTTGCCTTGGCCTTTTTCCCAAGGACTCTGTCATTTTATAATCACCTTGAAATGGATTCCCTTGTTGATATGCTTGAGATCTATTCCTTATGAAAGGTGGCTTAAATCATTTATTCCTTTGATCCATCTTGTCCTTCTTCTTGTCATCCTAGGCCTTTTGAAAATATGGCCTTCCTCTGTTCTGCTCATACAAATACTTATCCTTTCTTATGGCTTCTTCTAAATTATTGGGCTCATCAAACTGAATTTTATCCTTGTAAAAGGATGGTAGCCCACTAATGCACCTCTAAATTTTGACTTTCTCATCTTTGAGAAGTTCCAATAACTTTCTCTCATATTCATCCATGGTCATGTTCCCAAGTTTGAGCTCAAAGAACTCTTGCATCTTCTTTTCATAATATTGCTTTGACAAGTATTGCTACTGAAAATATTTCTTGAACTACTTCCAAGAAATTCTTTTCTCATCAAGGTGTTTAAATTGCTTCAGCTAATCCCACCACATAAATGCCTTTTCTTGAAGGTGGTAGGCTGTAATTATGGCTTCTGCATTTGATGAGTAATTATGTAACTGGAAATATTTCCTCATTCCCAACAATCATGCTTTTGCATTTTCTCCTTTCTTGTTTTCTCCATCAAATAATGGTGGCTTGATTCTCCTCAATTCCCCTTGCAAACTATTTGACCCATGTCTCCTTCTTTGATGCCTAATAGAAGATATACTTGAGCTACTTGTCGAACTTGATCGTGCATATGTTTTTTTGGTAGAGTTCCCTGGGGAATGATGACATTGATGCCTATTAATACTCCTTGATCGTCTAGATCCTCCATGATCATCCCTCCTATCATGAGATCTAAACACTTCCACTTGTCTGACACTAGCTTATTTCCTTGTGCCTGAATCTTTGTTGACTTGCTTCTGTAGCATATTCATACTTTGTAGTATCTCCTCTTGATCTTTCATTATCATCTCTTTAGCTCTGCACTTCTATTTGCAGGCTTCTCATAGTTATAGGATCCTGCCTATCTCTTCTCCCATTAGACTCAGTCTCAACATTACCCATACTGACAAGCAGACCTCTAATTTCTTCTTCATGGTTGTAAGACCTTTTTGCATCATCCATATCTCTAGTTCTCATATAGGAACTAAGGTCTGTATATTTAATTTTGCAAGAATGTGCATGCAACAATTGTTGTTAGAGTTAAGCATATTGCAAAATATTTGTTAATTAGATGAAATGTTATTATTCACATCAATTTATCAATAACACAATTCCCCAAGTCAAAATATGATTCCTTAAACAAATTATTCTCCAAAACATCTCTCCAATGGATGCACTCATGCTTCATTATGAGTTCTGAGCGAGAAGTTAAAACACCCACATGCTGCAATCTCCACTTTCTCACTGCTACAGATTTATGTTATTGGTTTTTGAGAAGATTTTAGAACCCAATTATGTATGGATATATGTCTTCTTCTCCTAAATACCTTTCTAACAACTATTAATTTGCTCAAATCCGAGCTCCGAGCTAAAAGTTATGGCCCAAAGAAGTTTTGACTACTTTTCCCCAATTATCCCTATATGCTACAAGTGTCTTCTTTCACCTCCACCACATTTTTACATACTCAGATCCAAAATCTGGCTCCATGGTTGTCTTCTATGGTTCATAATCTTTCCTTATGCTTCTCTTGTGCCCCAAACATACTTCCGAGCAATGAGTTATGCCCTATGGAAGTAAACTGGTGCCAAAACTTTACCCTTACTATTTTGGCTATAACTTTCTCATATGAGCTTTGTTTTGCGAACAATTTAGCTCATTGGAAATCTGTCTTCGATCTCTTTTATTTGAGCTGTAGAAACAAAATATACATTGATACACTTTGTTATCGTAGGTTTTGATTGGATAAAAACGTCGTTTAGGGCCTCAAAATTGCCTCGCAAGTTAATGACCTTCAAAAACTACAATTTTTCACATAAAATTAATTGTTTTACTACTGTATCCTTTAAATACAAGCAGTCGATCTCATATTTCATGTAATCAAGTTGTTTATATGTGCTCCATTGACCATCGTCGACTGGCGTTCTTCTTTGGCATGCACAATAGTTTCCCCAAACTGCTGACCCGATCGTCGACCATCGTCCCAACTCCCCGATGACCAATTTTCTCACCCTCCAAACCGACCAACCCGATCGTCGGTCGTCAGTGTTTTCCATTGGTGAATGGAACTCCTCACTAAGCTGGATGACACCTGACTACCGACCCATTGGCCATCGAGGATCCCCGATGACTTCAAAAACACTTCCCTAATTCGGTCGACCCAACTATTGGTCGTTAACCACTTCTGGGATGACATGGCAATTACTGACATGGCATGACACACTGATGTTGACGTAGCATGGCACAACATCCTAAGGTGTCAAATTGGTTGACATGACATGACACATCGATGCTAACATGACATGGCACATCATCAACCTCTTTTATGCATCGACCATCGACCGATTTTCTTGGACGACCCGAACACCACACCGAAACGACCAACGCCCGACCATCGATGAATTTTCTTTCTTGATTCAAAACACTTCTCTCAATTGGCCAACGCCCGACCATCAACCCATCGACCCATCAACCATCAATGATTTATGTTGGCGATTGAAATTACTTCGCTAGATTTGGCTGACCCCCAACCATCAGTAATTGGTGGTCATAGATGTCTTATAGTTGAACCAAACTCTTCACCATTTTAGCTGACCTGACCATTGGTCATCGACGATTTCTCTTGGCGAACTTCAACACTTAGAAAATGTTCAACATTTTTCCGATTGATCTGGATCATCAATCTTCCAATCAAAACGATCTGAACTATTGATTTGTCGAACTTCACCAAACTATACTAGTGAACCTCGACTGTCGATATGATCCATTTTAGAAACCCCCAAAATGAATCGTGGTTGTCAATTTTCTCAACCTTCAAAACGGTCGAAACATTACAATTTTTTAAATTTATCAAGATGAATCTCGACCATTGATTGTGAGATCAAATGCAATCTCGACCATCGATTCACCAAACTACTTGTAACTCTGCAATGACCATTCCAAGTGGAGTTAGGCTATGAAACTCTTCATATTAGTTCCATTGAACTACTTAAACAATTTTGATTCATTTAAACATGATTCTTGACCACGAATTTGGGGATTTGTGTTAAGGTCCTAACCCGCACATAGGTAGATCAATGTATTCGGATGTAATAAAGGTCAATATTAATAAGACCTTTCAATAAAATAGAATAAGGCGGATGTAAGAAGACCTAATAGAAGCTTCCGCTTCTAGAAGGATCTTCCTCTAGATGCTTCTTTTTAGTATAAATAG
>JASDQU011103590.1:30018-45867 GCA_032191745.1 Picea mariana
GAAGTGTAAGAGTCCTACATTCCGCTAGTTATAGGTAATTTCATCCATCATTTCCACCAATGATATCATTGTCATTGACTCTAACATTGTGGGAAGCACTCTAACATTAATTCTCTACATATTTCATGTTTTATTCTCCATTTCCAACCCATACCAATTTGGAAATTAACCAAAAACAACATCAAGAAGAGGAAAATTGTAGACTTTGGATGAAATATAGTAGTTGTAGGTGAGCATATAGGATAGGGAATATAACAAATCATCATTCACTATCCATTATATACTATTTATATCCTTGAGAGACAAATATAGTTCTTTTAGGAAATTCTTAGAAAGAATACAATAAATCAAGCTCTTTCTATCCACACTAAAGAGAACTAGAGAGAATAATATATCTAAGGGACCATGAAGTACATAAAGTGAATATATTCCTTATGTTGCATGTTGTAGTGGAAGAGAGTTCCTTATCTATCGCAGGATGAATCAGATTCTTGTAATGCTTTGTGTTGAGAAGGTTAGGTAAGAATGTGAGTAGAAAGGTTGGGATGAGAAATATAGAATCTTATTGCTCGGTTTTTTCACTATGGTGGCCTCATAGCCTAGGTTGGTGGTGGTATCTACACTAGATGGTTGTGGTTCAATGGAAATTTTCTCTTACATGACCAATCTCTTGGACCAATTTTTGTTAAAAGATAAGTTTCATTTTTTTGTTTATGAATATGCAAAATTACTATTACTCCCATTCATAAAAAAATTATGTGTTATGCATTCTATGTGTCATTTATTTTTCCGATTTTGAATTTAAGTATACAAGGAAATGAAGGAAAATTTCATGACGCAAGAGAAGAAAGTGATTTACACCTTTTCGGAAATGTGTTTTGGATCATGGAGGTGACCACCCTTCAAACCTGCATTTTTCAAAGACATTAAAAGGTTAAATGACTTAATAATAGCTAAACATCTATGACCACCCATATTGCTCGATTATGTCATCGTTCTATGATTTCAATGTTCAACTTGTAACATCTGCATTGTCAATCAAGGTATTTAGCATGTTTATGCATGGAAACAATTCCTCTTTGTATCCCACCTTGTGGAATCACAAGACCTTAATATGAAATCCTTGGGTTCCTGTCCTTGGCTTATTTTTCTTCTCGCAATGATTTGTGGAAGGTTTAACATCATTGTACATATCATAGAGGAATGAATAAGTAGGCTTTGAGGAAATTTTGAGTAGCAACACCATGTCCATGACACAATGAAAAGAATGGTAATGCTCTTTGTTATGTGAGCCACAATGAAACATGTCACAAGACTTTCAAAGTTGCATATATCATGTCACAAGATTTTGGAAGTTGCATCATTAAGAGAAGTTGAAATTATCATTAAGTGTATAACAAAATTACATTCACAGATATATACAAGCCATAGAAATAGTCTTGTGTATATTATCAGTTATATAATGTACATCTAACTGTCTTATAAAATTATTTATGACATCATGAATTTCTTTTAGTCTTCTTTTTTGTTTTCCAATTCTTAAGCAAATCATCCACGTCCATGTCTTTGTTTACTGGGTGTTCTTCAGCAGATGATGTTGTTGCAGTCCTTTCATGCCGAGTATATCTAGTCTCGTACCCACGGTGTGGATGCTGTTGTGAGGGGCCATCACCTAAAAAAATAAAAAATATTAAATTTATATGGCCAATTTTTAAATATCATTGAAGTAGTTCATTAATATTTAAAAAAAAAACTATGCAATGTAATTATTTACCTGGTCCTCTAGTCGGCACCGTTGGAATGGCTGTCGGCCTGTTCACCTGATCTTTAGGTCGAGGATGATCATCTATGACATTCTCTGCCATTGAAACGTCAAAATTTATAAGTACAAAATTATTAAGTATATGATTAATATATAGACATTTTACCGTCATGGGCCTCAGTCACAGGAACATCTTGGGGCTGCACCTCACTGGGATGGGGATGTTGGGGAGCACCATGATCTTCTAGTGGCGTTTCACTATCAACGCTATGTTTTTCAGTACTAATGGTTTCGTTGATAGTGTTGCTCCCCTGATTAAAGCAAAGTAAGACATTAAATTATGGACGATATCAAACATTTACGTGTTTTATAAGTAACGAAAGGTTAATGTGGACTAATTTTTATTTACCTTATCCCACAAATTGGATCTTGGGGTCTGCCCCATGCTTTTCCTACAATCAACCACGGCTTTATAACCATACTTGTAACCAAGTTGGAGGTCTTCCTCCGTGGTTTCAGTTCTGAAGTCGTCACCCTGCATTGCATAAGGGTATGGTTTTTTAATGGTTTTCGCTACAATTACCTTAAAGTTGTAAGGTGATACAAATAATATTCTTAAGATGTTCAGGTACTTACGATTCGTGACTGTAACCTCGAGTAGCCACCCTGGCCTAGCTTGTGTTGGCCATGTTTGGCAATCCTTGCTTTGGTTTCCTTCGAAGTGTCAGGCAACCTATCATCAAAATTTTCAAGTATGTTATATATAACCACACTTTTATTTAGATCTAAAGAAAAATAAAGCTAGTATTGAATTCAAAAATTTGTAATTTACCTTGGTGTACTAGTTATTTGTTCTCCTGATTTTTTCAAATTCTTCTCTTTTGCATCATCAATAATCGCCTTCCACTCCCTCTCTGGAATTGAGGGAGGATGCTCATACCTAGGATTTCTTTCCAAGATTCATCTATAAACATCATGGGTATATTTTAAATATTCACCCACTGTAGATGTGACTGCTTTTGTATTGAACGTGTCTACACCAAAGAGGCCTTCAAGATAATCCATAAGTTCCTTTTTGAGGTTGTAATTTTGGCAATTCCACCTCATGTGTAAGGTTGCCCCAAAAATAGACAAGGCCTTGCTCTCTACATGCCTATAAAAAAGGTCGTTTCCTACACACAAAAAGATATGATCATTAATTTAAAATTAATAATCTAGATGATTTATGTATGAGGACAACATTAAACGATTAAAATATGAATTAAAACTACCTGGGAGTCTTGATTGTTTTAATGGAAGTCCATTATCGTCGACTAAAAATGTGCACAGAAGGGTCCACGTGCTTGTCACACGTCTAGCTCCAGGAAATGCAACCATCTCAACCACATCACTATGATCCTCATCTATGCCACCATCTCAAGACTCTAATCGAGGTGTGGATGCATGTTGGTGCATGTCATGGCTCCTATCCAAATGAGGTGTGGAAGATGGAGAAGTAAATTGATGTAGGAGCATCTCAAGCGAGCCAGCGCGGAAGCAAAAGACAGCTGGACAAGCGCCAGCGCAAATTTCGAAATTACCTTGAAATTGATGCGCCATCTTAAATAAGATAATTAAGAAATAGCACCTTTGTATAATGTAAATGGACCTTGAGCAATTCGCTCTCGTCCTTAGTAGGTAGAAGGCATTTATAGTAGTTAATGCAAGTAGATAGAATTAAATGTGTAGATTAGACAGTTTTAGAGCGCAAGAGGGAAAACGGGATATAGACACCCTCATTTCATATTGTAACATAATTGGAGAGAGAGCATAGAAGAGAAACAGAGAGTTGTGTAGCAGACTCCATGTACAGAAGTCCTGAATTAATACAAAGAAATTTGTGATTTAGACTCATGGTGTTCATATATTCTTTGTGTATGCATCTTTGAATGTTATGCTCATGAATGTTTTACTCTTTCTGTCATGCAATTTCTTTTATGCTATGTATGAATGATTTCTTGTTGAATGTTTGAAATCTGAGAGGAAAGGGTAGTGGAATGAGTTTCAATTGTTTCTCTATCTGAGCAAGAGTTCCTGCAAGGAGTGCAGTTGAATTGTCTGCAAGGAGTGCGTTGACAAAAGATTCAGAGGTTTGTCTCTGAAAGCTCAGGAGAGATAGCTTTTGTTCTCATTTCCACAGAAGTGCAGTCAGGCACAGGAGCCGTGTAAGGAGTGCGCAGGCCGAGTGAAGTCTCAAGGTCGTGAACCTGATTGAAGTATTGAGAGACTATTGTTGCAGACATGAGTAGAGTTGTGGAAAGTTCAGAAGGAAATAGACCTTTCGAAGGATTCAAAAGAAGGCATAGTAACAAAGGACCGCAGGAGGATGAGTTCCGCAGAGAGAAACACCTTGGTTAGTTGTGCATAAGTTCTCAGAGGAAGGACGAACAGTTGGAGTTCTCTGAAGAGAATTCATGAAGTCTCGTGAGCCGTCAGATCTCACAAAGGAGAAGGGGAGTTATGATGAAGGCGTCGAAAGGTTCTAAGCTCAGGAGGAGTAGGACCGCAGATCCAAGCCATAAGGGTCGTTGGATTTACACGTAGATACTTGTATCGGGTTTTCGTGGGTGGAAGTCCCGTAAACCTTGCAACGGCAATCGCAATATCCTGAATCGTGAAATCTCGAAGACCAAGAGAACGACGTGGGACCATCGAAGTCAGCGAGGCGGACAGGTGGCACACTACTTCGGAGTTTCGTGGAGTGAAGTCCCAAAAATAATGCAATTGGATTTGTGATATTGCGAAGTCCGAAGTCCCGATGAAGTGAAGTGGTGTTGAAAATTCAAAGCTCGCGAGTGTATCGGAGTTTCGGCAAATCGGGATTCGGGAGTCGAAGAGACAATTTTCTCGACATTGTGATCACAGAAATCGCGATAGGGAAAATCCCGAAAGGGAAAAAGAAAGGTCAGCGTTGACTGTTTTCAGGTTTCGGGGATTCAAGAGACCACCACTCGACCTACGGACTCGCGAAAGCGCAAAATCCGATCTCCTGAAGTGCAAAGAGGGGATCCCGTGAGAGTTGTTGTGGGTGTAGTTTCCTGATAGGGAAATAGAAAAACTGTTTTAGAGTTCTTCGGGCCAGTGGTAAAGGAGGAAAGATCCTGTGCTGACGTGGACCTTTTCAACCTGCGGGTTGTGGAGGGAACGTGCGTTGGCATCATCTAGTATCAGAGCTCAGAAAGGTTCTTTTCTTTCTGTAGCAGAGAAGAAAGAAAATTCACCATGCCGCCAAGGAGAAGGGACAGACAAACACCCGATCCACCAGAGGATAGGGAAATGTCACAAAGAAGAGGCAGGCAGATGACAGATCCAGCTATGGAGAGAGAGATGCGTGATCTACGAGCCAGACTCGAAGACATGGAAACAGTACAAAGGTGTACAGTTAGTGCTGGGGATCTTAGTGATTCCAAAAGTGAGATTGAGGTTGACCATGAGGAAGAAGTTGCAGCTAAAGATGCGGCAAATGAACGTTTGATCAAGGCTATTGTAAGAATCGGTGCAAGAGCGAAGATGGACGTTCCAGTTTATGAGGGAAATCTGGATGCAGAGGAGCTTCTAGACTGGATTAGAGCTCTAGACACATACTTTGACTATGAAGATGTCGAAGAGGAAAAGAAGGTCAAGCATGCTGTCACAAGATTGAAGGGACATGCAGCATTGTGGTGGGATGAACTACAAGCTGGCAGACGCTGCAAAGGCAAGTAGAAGATCAAAAGTTGGGATAGAATGCAGAAGATCAAAAGTTGGGATAGAATGATCGCAAAGATGAAGGAGAAATTCATCCTCAGAGATTATCAAATTACTCTGTTCAGGACAATGTAGAACCTGAGACAAAAGTTGATGACAGTAAAAGAATACACTAAAGAATTCTACAAGTTGAACATCAGGGCAGGTCATCGGGAGAGCGATGATGAAAAAGTTGCCAGATACCTGAATGGTCTGAGATATGATATCCAGGATGAGATGAGCATGGTAACCATCCAAACGGTGGAAGATGCTTATAAGATGGCTCTGAAAGCGGAAGAGAAGATGAGCCGAAAGCAGGGTCAGAGAGGCCGAGGCAGAAGTCAGCCTAGAGGCAAATCAGTTGCCCAGGACAAATATCAGAAGCCCAAGGAGGACTGGAAGAAACCTCAGACTCAAACTGAGAGAGGTGGAATTTCACAGCGAGGGCAATATACTGAACAGAGAGGGAAGCATACTAAGCAGAGAGGAGATTATGCTGATAATAATACTTTTCCCCGTACTAGAGGTAGAGGAAGAGGAAGAGGTGGAGTGATAAAATGCTTCACATGTGGAAAGAATGGGCACAAGTCTTACGAGTGTCTAGATAAAAAGGAGAGTGGAGAAGCTCACATCGCCGAATCACAGAGGCGGGATGTTGAGGTAGAATACGCTGAAGGTGGAAGATCGTTTATGATGTGAAAATCTCTTTTGACACCAGAGAAGGAGGTGGAGAGTTCAGTCCAAAGAACCAGACTTTTTCGGACTGCTTGCAAGACCAAGGACAGGGTATGCAAGGTCATTTTGGACAGTGGTAGCATGGATAATCTCGTTTCTATGGAGATGGTAGAGAATCTGGAGGTAGAGACGATTGATCATCCAAGCCCATACAGAATTTTGTGGCTACAAAAAGGACATCAGGAAACTGTCACTAAACAATGTTTAGTTGAATTTAAGATAGGAGGATATAATGATAAAATATTATGTGATGTTATCCCCATGGATGTTTTTCATCTATTGCTAGGTAGACCATGGCAATATGACAGGAATGTGATTCATGATGAGAGAATGAACACATACACCCTAGAGAAGGATGGGAGGACACAAATGTTGCTTCCAATTAAGGATAAGGAGGTGAAAATGGAAGTAAGAAACACAGTACTTCTCATGATTGGGAAGGAACTTCTTACAGAGGTCGAGAAGAAGGAGGATCCACAGTTCATTGTGGTCAGGAAACCGAAGATTGTTTTGACCAGCACAAGAGTGGATGATTTACCAGAAGAAATTCAGGAACTGCTGGAAGAGTTCATTGATATAGTAGTGGACGAATTACCTCATTCGTTGCCACTGATCAGAAGTGTGAGCCATCATATTGATCTCATACCAGGAGCCAATTTTCCAAACAAAGCCACGTACAGATTGACGCCACAAGAGAATGAAAAGGTTAAAAGACAAGTCCAGGAGTTGTTGGACAAAGGATTAGTCAGGGAAAGCTTGAGTCCATGTGTTGTTCCAACAGTACTCAGTACGAAGAAAGACGGAGGCTGGAGGATGTGTACTGACTCGAGGGCGATTAATAATATAACCATCAGGTACATATTTCCATTGCCAAGGATGGATGATCTGATGGATTGCTTGAGTGGAGCAAAGTACTTTTCAAAGATTGATTTGAAAAGCGGTTATCATCAAATCCGCATGAGAGAAGGTGATGAATGGAAGACAGCATTCAAAACCAATGAAGGGTTGTATGAATGGCTTGCTATGTCGTTTGGCTTAACAAATGCACCAAGTACCTTCATGAGGTTGATGAATGAAGTCCTGAGGGAGTTCATCAGAAAAAATTTCATTGTGTATCTGGATGACATATTGATCTACAGTAAAATAGTGGCAAAACACCTGAAGCATTTGGCTACAGTAATGCAGAGGTTACAGCAGCAGAAGTTGTTGATAAATATGAAGAAATCCTCATTCATGGAAATAGAGCTCATTTACTTGGGATTTTTTATTTCTGCGGATGAGTTGAGGATGGATCCAGATAAGGTGGAAGTAATCAAGAATTGGCCATCACCAAAGAATATCTTTGAGGTGAGAAGTTTTCATGGATTAGCTAGTTTCTACCGAAAGTTCATCGGGAATTTTAGTGGAATTAGCGCAGCAATGATGGATACGGTGAAGAAAAGACATAAGTCTTTTCACTGGACTGAAGAATCTGAGAAGATTTTTAATCTACTGAAGAGGAAGATTACGGAACAACCAATTTTGGTGTTGCCGGATTTTCAGAAGACATTTCAAGTGAAATGCGATGCAAGTGGATTCGCAATCGGGGAAGTCTTGAGTCAGGAAGACAGGCCGATAGCATACTTCAGCGAGAAGCTGAATGAAGTAAAAGTAAAATACTCCACTTATGATAAGGAGTTGTATGCTATCATACATGCATTGAAGAAATGGAGGCATTATTTGATCCCAAAAGAATTTGTCTTATACAGTGACAATCATGCATTGCAATTTGTGACTCAATGGGAAAAGTTGAATCAGAGACATGTCAAATGGGTGGAATACATGCAAAATTTCACTTTTGTGATTAAACATATTTCTAGTACTGCTAACAAAGTTGTTGATTCTTTGAGAAGGAAGTGTTTGTTGTTGCAGGAGTTCAGAGTCAAAATGTTAGGTTTTGATGATCTCAGGGACATGTACGCAGAGGATCAGGATTTTAAGGAAGCGTATGAAGCAACTGAGAATCCAATTCTCAGGGATAGAAGCCAATGGGCAGAATACATGATCCAGGAAGGATTATTGTTTAGGGGTAATCAGTTGTGTATTCTGAAATGCTCCATGAGGGAGAATCTGCTAAAGGAGAAACACAGTGGAGGATTAGCAGGGCACTTTGGTCACGACAAGACGTTCGCAAAATTGAATGAGTCATATTTTTGGCTGGGAATGCGAGCAGACATCAAGAGATTCGTGGGCAGATGCAGAATTTTCCATCATTTGAAGGGAAGAAGGCAGAATGCGGGGTTTTATCAACCATTGCCCATACCAGAAAGGCCATGGGATGCAATTAGCATGGATTTCATATTGGGGTTGCCAAAAACACAAAGAGGTTCTGATTCAATCTTTGTGGTGGTGGATAGATTTTCCAAGATGGCACACCTCATTACATGTCAGAAGACCAGTGACGCAACTCACATTGCGAACCTGTTTTTCAAAGAGGTCATTCGACTTCACGGTTTGCCAAGGAGTATAGTTTCGGATCGAGATACTAAGTTCATAGGGCACTTTTGGAGGACCTTATGGAAGAAGATGGGAACTAACTTGTCATTTAGTTCAGCTTATCATCCTCAGACGAATGGACAGACAGAATTAGTTAACAGGAGTCTAGGAGACTTACTGAGAAGCTTGGTGATAGAACACCACAGCCAGTGGGACAACATATTACCACAGGCAGAGTTTGCTTATAACAACTCAGTTAACAAGAGCACAGGGCAGAGTCCATTTCAGGTTGTCTATGGCATGCAGCCGAGAGGAATTTCTGAATTGAGGGATTTATAACAGATTGCAACTAGGAGCGCTAGTGCAGAAGATTTTGTAGAGGCGATGAAGGAACTTCACAGCCAGGTGAAGGAGCGACTGCAGAGTTCAAGCCAGGAATACAAGTGTAGAGCAGATAAACACAGAAGACAACTTCAATTTGAGGTTAGTGATGTGATTCTGGCACATTTGAGAAAGGAAAGGTACCCGAGAGGAACATATAATAAATTGAAGATGAAGAAAATCAGGCCATGTAGGGTCTTAAAGAAATTTGGGGTGAATGCTTACGAGATTGAATTACCCGATGGGATCGGAATTTCTTCGATATTCAATATCTCAAATTTGTACCTATATAAAGCTGAGGAAGCAAGAATAGGAAATGAGCAACCAGTGATCCAGTGGACGAAACAGATGCCAGTTGCAGATAAGCCACAGATGGAGCGCATACTGGATAGAAGAGTGAGCAAGAAGACCAGGCGGAAGGAATACTTTGAATATTTGGTCAAATGGAAGGGCCATCGAGTTGAAGATGCCAGCTGGGAGACCAAATCAGAGATCCAGAAGCATGGACAGACCGTGCGTGAGCTCATAGACAGGAGACCATGAAATTTTTCAAGCCAGGGAGTATGATGCAGGAGCATCTCAAGCGAGCCAGCGTAGAAGCAAAAGACAGTTGGACAAGCGCCAGCGCAAATTTTAAAATTACCTTGAAATTGATGCGCCATCTTAAATAAGATAATTAATAAAGAGCGCCTTTATATAATGTAAACAGACCTTGAGCAATTCGCTCTCGTCCTTAGTAGGTAGAAGACATTTATAGTAGTTAATGCAAGTAGATAGAATTAAATGTGTAGATTAGATAATTTTAGAGCGCAAGAGGGAAAATGGGATATAGACACCCTCATTTCATATTGTAACATAATTGGAGAGAGAGCATAGAACAGAAACAGAGAGTTGTGTAGCAGACTCCATGTACAGAAGTCCTGAATTAATACAAAGAAAGATGTGATTCAGACTCGTGGTGTTCATATATTCTCTGTGTATGCATCTTTGAATGTTATGCTCATGAATGTTTTACTCTTTCTGTCATGCAATTGCTTTTATGCTATGCATGAATGATTTCTTGTTGAATGTTTGAAATCTGAGAGGAAAGGGTAGTGGAATGAGTTTCAATTGTTTCTCTATCTGAGCAAGAGTTCCTGCAAGGAGTGCAGTTGAATTGTCCGCAAGGAGTGCGTTGACAAAAGATTCAGAGGTTTATCTCTGAAAGCTCAGGAGAGATAGCTTTTGTTCTCATTTCCACAAAAGTGCAGTCAGGCACAGGAGCCGTGCAAGGAGTGCGTAGGCCAAGTGAAGTCTCAGGGTCGTGAACCTGAGTGAAGTATTGAGAGACTATTGCTACAGACGTGAGCAGAGTCCTGGAAAGTTCATAAGGAATTAGACTTTTCGAAGGATTCGAAAGAAGGCATGGTGACAAAGGACCGCAGGAGGACAAGTTCCGCGGAGAGAAACACCTTGGTTAGTTGTGCAGAAGTTCTCAGAGGAAGGACGAACGGTCGGAGTTCTCTGAAGAGAATTCACGAAGTCCCATGAGCCGTCAGATCTCATGGAGGAGCAGGGGAGTTAGGACGAAGGCGTCGAAAGGTTCTAAGCTCAAGAGGAGTAGGACCGCAAATCCAAGCCATAAGGGTCGTTGGATTTACACGTAGATACTTGTATCGGGTTTTCGTGGGTGGAAGTCCCATAAACCTTGCAACGGAAATCGCAATATCCCGAACCGTGAAATCCCAAAGACCAAGAGAACGGCGTGGGACCATCGGAGTCAGTGAGGCGGACAGGTGGCACACTACTTCGGAGTTTCGTGGAGTGAAGTCCCGAAAATACTGCAATTGGATTCGCGATAATGCGAAGTCCGAAGTCCCGATGAAGTGAAGTGGCGTTGAAAAGTCAAAGCTCGCGAGTGTATCAGAGTTTCAGTAAATCGGGATTCGAGAGTCGAAGAAACAAGTTTCTCAACATCGCGATCGCCGAAATCCCGATAGGGAAAATCCCGAAAGGGAAAAAGAAAGGTCGGCATTGACTGTTTTCAGGTTTCGAGGATTCAAGAGACCATCGCTTGACCTACGGACTCACGAAAGCGCGAAATCCGATCTCCCAAAGTGCAAAGAGGGGATCCCGTGAGAGTTGTTGTGGGTGTAGTTTCTTGATAGAGAAATAGAAGAACTGTTTTAGAGTTCTTCGGGCCAGTGGTAAAGGAGGAAAGATCCTGTGCTGACGTGGACCTTTTCGACCTGTGGGTTGTGGAGGGAGCGTGCGTTGGCATCATAAATAGTGCTCTAGCAGTTGTATGACCGCTCGCATCAGGACTCTGTAGCGTCTTTGTAGCACGACTACTACCAACCCCAAGCTGAACAGGCTCCAAATATTCCTTTATAAAAAATAAAATGTTTTTTCGTGAGATAATGTAAAATTTAAAGAACAAAGTATCATAATTGAACATATGAGTGCATTAAAAAAAAAAAAAAAAATTATGGTTATTACCTTATATGTGTTAAGTTGCGACATAAGGAGCTTTATCCTTTCTTTGACGTCCGAAGTTTGTTCTGGACGATCTAACAAGCTAACAAGTTCCTTGTTAGCTTTAATGATCTTTTTTTTTAATAAGAGCATCGAATCAGCGCAAGAATAAAACCCCTCCTCATCGATGGAATCATAATCCACATGGCCTGCTGACTACATATAATTTCAGCAAAAATAATGTTATTTCAATAAAATTATATAAGCAAATAATAAAAACAACGTAAAATGAAAGTGGAAATTGATAATCATTTACATGTTCTGCGGCTGGCCCTTTTCCACGATCATCCTACCACATTAAAATATAATTAGAACCCCCAAATATTTAAAAAATTGTTAATGATAAAAAAAAAACAATGTTAAAGATAATATTTACACCAATGTTAAAGATAATAAAAAAATATAATGCAATAAGTAGAGGTTTCTTAAAGAGGTGTTGCATAAGAACCTACACACTATTAGTCAATGTTTCTATTCGATTCAAATGGTAATCCACTAATAACTCTTCCCCGGGAGCTATCTTTTTTATTGTGCATAGGACTACCCGATTCTCTTCGTGTCCCTCAAATATGCAATTCAGTTGTTTTTTTGTTGTCCTGGGTCGTGTGTTGTTTATAAACCCTACGATATTGTCAGAAGCTTTAGGCCTTCCATCAATATGGATAGTCGCTCCCTTATTTTTATCCTTGTTTATTAGTTGTATATAATTTGCGGTGAGTGCATATCTCCGCATACTTCACATGTACCGGACCAGATGCATCCAATCGTTATAATTGTAACACGGTCCGACATAGTCCATCAATTCAATTACTATATTGTATTTTACAATTATTCCATCCATGGAAAATAGCCCCAAGCCATGCAGAGAGGATGGTGCAATGTGATATGTCCTATTGTTGACAACGAAGTCAACATCTATAGGAGGTAGTTCCTTAGGTACCCATTACTTAACCAGATGCTTATACCTGAGTGGAACATCTATGTCTCATATGCTCTCATCATCATAAGAGCATGATCCTCCTTCGGCAAGAAAAAATTTCATGCGTCTACAAAATTTTATTTTGACTTTTTCACCTCTGGTCCTTGTTTTCTTATCATATCTACTAGATGCAGTTACATTTCTAGCCTCTATTTGTCCTAATCTTTCCTCACTCGACGAAGAAATATCTGACAGGTACTTGTTTGGTTGTACCTTCAGTTGCATGTGCACGTGTTGTTAGTTAGTAGTCCATCATCATATTCACAGTTCTAAATAAAAATTTTATATCTTTAGTTTTGGATGCACAATTAGACTAGGGTGAAATTACCAATATTAGTGGTCAACCACCTAATATAATGTGATATCCCTCTTGATTTTAGACACATTAAGGACATATTAAAAATGTGAAAACACTAAGGACATGATAAATTTATCATGTGGATCTAAGAAAAAAAAGTATTAAGGTTGTTGTTTGTTGGATTTGTGCAAAATGAACCTAAAAAAAATTTTCTCACTTGAACTTGAGCAATGCCATAACTTCTAGAAATGGTATAGAAAAATATAAATACTAGAATAGGATAACCCAACTAGGCACCCTCTACTCAAGGAAGAGGAACCACACGACACAAAACGCCTCTAATTTTTTCTAACCCCCATGTGTTGCATTGTCAACTCCCACAAGGCCATCCTAAACCCCAATACTATAGGAAAACAATAATAGTTTTGTAGGAATCAAAGAAACCTAGGGTTGAACATGGGTATCTACCTAATCCATGTTGCATGACAAGCACAGACCACCAAACCCTGACAACAACAAAAACACATGCTAAACCATATTGCATGATAAACTTATGGAATTAAATAAGGACTTAAGGGTGGCAAGGGAAGTGGTGGTAAGATAGGGTATCTACCTAATCCATGTTGCATGATAAGTGACACATATTCCATGTTCATTTGGTTGCATGGGCATCATTCATGAAGATGTTATGATGAATTTTTTTTGCATTTAGTATAAAAAATAAGGTGAAACACATTCCCTTAAACCCTACCTCCCCATCATTTTAACAATTGACCAAACCATTACATACTTAGCACCTTAGGACCTCCATCTCAGATATTGACAATACAAATGGAGGTCACGACTAGGGATTTTATGGCAGACCTAAACGTTATTCATAAGGATATTGTGATGAAATTGTTTGTTTGTACGTTGAGAGGAATTGCAACACATTAATGTTTTCTTAAAGATTGTCCAAGGGTTGTGTCTTCAATTTCAAGTTTCATCAAAGCAATTTGCAGGATTTTGAGATTGTGAGTAGGCTCTTGAAGAATTCTACAACGAGGATTTTTTTCTTCAACGTTGCATGGAAAGAAGGAAGAAACTTGATGACACTTTGCAAGCCTATCAAATAATCCCATGGATATGTTTTTCAATAAGTTGGTTGTGTTGGTCAGTTTGCACAGGCACCGTGTTGTTGGCATATTTATTGCGGGCAAACAGAAGGCAGAGTATTTGTTTGTCATTGATGGCAAGCTCAGCCTAACGATGACGAACGAGAGAAAGTGGCAAGACCAGCAACGCAGCGATGATCACATGGCAAGATCATAAGCGTAAACTCCATTTCGGAGTTTCGGATACCGGGAGTTGGAGGAGTCAAGGACAAGAATGACAAGAATGATGAAATTGCGAAATGTGAAAGATCAGAGCATGTCAAAGACTCCATTTCAGAGTTTTGCATACCGGGAAATCAAAGATCAAAGGAACTTTAACCTTTGAAGTAGTGAACCTCAAAATCCCGAAACAGACACATCAACAAACCACGTCAGCAAACCACTTCACCTAAGTACACGTGGCACAATCAGGCACTGACAAGTGTCAAGCTGATTCAACATTTCAGGCACATGTAAGTCACGAATCAGAGTGACACATGGCAGTTATTCGGCACGTGTCAATCCACGTGTGACGTCAGCAAGTTTACGTCACATCGAAACTTTCTATTTCGGGGTTTTACATAGCAAGCAGAAACTCCACCATCACGAAGTCTCAAACTCTGAAATGCCGAAAGGGACTATTGTGAGTCTCGAAAACCCGAAAGGCAAAACTCTGAAATCTCGTCAAACATCCATCTCAGTGGGTTATGTGAACCGTCCGATCACTTCGAAGATTTTGTGATCATGAATTTTATAATGTTGGAGTCACGATGACTCGAAGGGAAAAACGTTGAAATCCCGTCAGTCGTTCGATTAAGAAAACAAGGGATCAGATTATGAAGTTTTGTGGACCATTGATCTGGCTCCATTTCAGGGATTGCGACTTGGAGTGTCGAGACTCCTCACCACAGGAATGCCAAAATGCCAAAATACTGAAATGCGAAATGGTGAAATCAACGCGAGACCATGTGCTTGTAATCCAACGGTGTTGGATACTTGGAAATATGATCGAAGGGCTACTGTTGCTCTTCATGATTAATTGTTTAGTTACGATTCAGTTACTAGAACCGAATCATGGTTCTTGGACGGTTGGCGTTTCAGTTGTTGAAGCGTTGTTCTAGGGATTTGAGGGATAACTGAAGGGGTTGTAGTGTATAAAAGAAAAACGCATTGACTGTGTGTGGTTGGTGTGTATGGAATTAATGGTACAACCGTAGCTCTAAGGTAAAATTCATTTATGTAAATAAATATAAAACCGAAATAAAATCATACAGGGACAGTGAGAAGAAATGATGAAGATATAGCACAAATCAAGGGGAGAGGAATGGATTTTGATATGATTATATAAATGGAGAGGACTTGAATGATGAATCCTTTTCCAGAGAAGATAAAGAGTTGGTTTGTAGGTTCTTAGTGACAGAGAAGGATTCCAGGGTGGTAGGGAGGAGTAAGGGGAGGCTGTAAAAGTCTCTTGTACAAGTTGGTGCTTGTACATCTGGGAGTTGTAGCTTCCATTCAATAGGTGTTGAAGAAATAGAGGTAGCAGCCTCATCTAGGTTGTAGCTCAGATAAAATAAGAATGTAAAGAGGAGTTGGAGCTTGCCTTTCATTCATAAGAAGAAGAGGTTTTTCCCTTTTGGGTTTCCTCATGAAAAATCACTGTGTCACTGTTTCATTTATGTGATTGTATTTTTATTAGCTAAATATATTACTGCAAGTTAAATGTTAAAGGCATGATTTATTGATTAATAAGTAATCTTCTTATAAAATGAAAGAAATTTTATACAATTGATTCACCCCCCCCCCC
>JASDQU011103590.1:49421-60276 GCA_032191745.1 Picea mariana
CTTTACTTTCTCTGATTGAACCCAAAAATATTGAAGAAGCAATTAAAGATGAGTACTAGATGAAAGCAATGAATGAAGAACTTAGTCAAATAGAAAAGAATAAGACATGGGAATTGGTTCCTAGACCTTTGAATAAGAATGTCATAGGGGCTAAATGGGTTTTCAGAAATAAGATAGATGAAGCAGGTAAAATAACTAGAAACAAGGCTAGATTAGTTTGTAAAGGGTATGCACAAGTAGAAGGAATAGATTTTGGAGAAAATTTTGCTCCTCTTGCAAGAATGGAATCCATTAGACTGATTCTAGCTTATGACAGTTCTAAACACATTAAATTTTACCAAATGGATGTAAAGTCTGCATTTTTGAATGGTGATTTAGAGGAAGAAGTATATATGGAACAACCAGATGGTTTTCAGGTACAAGAAGCAGAACAGTATGTTTATAGGTTGAAATAGGCATTGTATGGCCTGAAGCAAGCACCAAGGGCTTTGTATTCCAGACTTGACAATTACTTGAGGTAGCAAGGATTCAGGAAAGGTAACATTGATAGTAATCTATATATTAAAGAAGAAAATGATAGCCTGATCATTGTTGAGATATATGTAGATGATATCATTTTTGGTAGTGATGATAATATGCTCAGTAAACAGTTTGTTGAAAGTATGCAGAAAGAGTTTGAGATGTCCATGCTAGGAGAAATTAAGTTTTTCTCAGGCTTGCAAATTACTCAATCTGATAGAGGTATTTCCATTTATCAAACCAAGTATATCAATGAAATGCTTAAGAAATTTTAGATGGAAGATTCTAAACCAGTTGGCACTCCCATGGTTACTAGTTGTAAATTAAGTAAGTTTGATGATACTAAAGATGTTGATCAGAAAGTATACGGATCTATGATTGGTAGTCTTCTTTATGCTACAGCTACAAGACCTGATATTATGCATGCAGTTTGTCAAGTTGATGAGTTTCAGGCTTCACCAAAAACTTCTCATCTACTTGCAGTCAAAAGAATTTTCAAATATCTTAAGGGGACAACAGAGTATGGTTTACGGTATCCTACAGGTAATCAGCTTGATTTATATGCTTTCACTGATGCTGATTAGGCAGGTTGTGTTGATGACAGGAAGAGTACTAGTGGAGCAGCATTTTTTCTTGGAGGATGTCTTGTAAGTTGGTCAAGTAAAAAACAATCAGCAGTGTCTCTGTCTACTATTGAAGCAGAATACATTGCAGCTGCAACTTGTTGAACTCAAGTTCTATGGATGAAACAAATGCTGGAATATATACATATTAATTATAATGAACCTATACCTATCTTCTGTGATAATACCAATGCAATTAGTATTTCTAAAAATCCTGTTATGCATTCCAAAATAAAGCACATTTCCATTAAATTTCATTTTCTAAGAGAGCAGGTTATGTCTAAAGTTATTAAAGTGGAATATGTTGGCACAAAGGATCAGATAGTAGATGTATTTACTAAACCTTTATCTAAAATGCAATTTGAAAGTCTCAGGGATCAGTTGGGGGTTTACCCTCTGTAATTTCATTTCATTCTCAAAGATTGCACGGGCTTCATTATAAAATCAGATTGCACAGGTTTATTGACTATTATTGATAGGGGGAGTTGCTGTTGAAATGATACATATTTGCAAGTGATTTTCTTTGCTCAGGGGGAGTATGGTTGATTCCTTTGCCATATATGTCAAAAGGGGGAGAAGAGATTTAAAGTTTTCCATCAATGCCAAAGGGGCAGTTTGTTGGTAGGGCTTGCAGTTTGCACAGGGCAGTTTACACAGTAGGGCAGTTTGCACAGTTTGCACAGGACTTGGTTTTGTCATTAATTTCAAACTTTAAAATGTCAAAGGGGGAGTTTGTTGGTCAGTTTGCATAGGCACCATGTTGTTGGCATATTTATTACAGACAGACAGAAGGCAGAGTATTTGCTTTTCATTGATGGCAAGCTCAGCCTGACGATGACAAACAAGACAAAGTGGCAAGACCAGCAGCACAATGATGATTACATGGCAAGATCAGAAGCGTAAACTCCATTTCGGAGTTTTGGATACTGGGAGTTGGAGGAGTCAAGGAAGCAACTCACGGCAGAAAATCGCGAAATGAGAAACCACGACTTAATCTCCATTTCAGAGTTTCGGATACCAGGAGTTGGAGGTATCAAGGACACTCACAACAAGAATGATGAAATTGTGAAATGCAAAAGATTAGAGCATGTCAAAGACTCCATTTCAGAGTTTCGCATACCGGGAAATCAAAGATCAAAGGAACTTTAACCTTTGAAATAGCGAACCTCGAAATCCCGAAACAGACACATCAACAAACCACTTCAGCTAAGGACACGTGGCACAATCAGAAAATGACAAGTGTCAAGTTGATTCAACATTTCAAGCACATGTAAGTCACGAATCAGAGTGACACGTGGCAGCTATTCAACATGTGTCAATCCACGTGTGACATCAGCAGGTTTACGTCACATCAAAACTTTCTATTTCATGGTTTTACATAGCAAAGCAGAAACTCCACCATCACGAAGTCTCGAACTCCGAAATGTCGAAAGGGACTATTGTGAGTCTCGAAAACCCGAAAGGAAAAACTCTGAAATCCCGTCAAATATCCATCTCGGTGGGTTATGTGAACCGTTTGATCACTTCGAAGATTTTGTGATCATGAATTTTATAATGTTGGAGTCACGATGACTCGAAGGGAAAAACGTCAAAATCTCGTCATTCGTTCAATTAAGAAAAGAAGGGATCAGATTATGAAGTTTTATGGACTGTTGATCTGGCTCCATTTCGGGGATTGCGACTTGGAGTGTCGAGACTCCTCACCACAGGAATGCTGAAATACTGAAATGAGAAATGGCAAAATCAACACGAGACCCTGTGCTTGTAATCCAACGATGTTGGATACTTGGAAATCTGATCAAAGGGCTAGTGTTGCTCTTCATGATTAATTGTTCAGTTACGATTCAATTAGCAGAACCGAATCATGGTTCTTGGACGGTTGGCGTTTCAGTTGCTGAAGCATTGTTCTAGGGATTTGAGGGATAACTGAAGGGGTTGTAGTGTATAAAAGAAACACGCAATGACTGTGTGTGGTTGGTGCGTATGGAATTAATGGTACAGCCGTGGCTCTAAGGTAAAATTCATTTCTGTAAATGAATATAAAACCGAAATAAAATCATATAGGGACAGTGAGAAGAAATGATGAAGATATAGCAGAGATCAAGGGGAGAAGAATGGATTTTGATATGATTATATAAAAAGAGAGGACTTGAATGATGAATCCTTTTCCAAAGAAGACAAAGAGTTGGTTTGCAGGTTCTTAGTGACAGAGAAGGATTCCAGGGTGGTAGGGAGGAGCAAGGGGAGGCTGTAAAAGTCTCTTGTACAAGTTGGTGCTTGTACATCTGGGAGTTGTAGCTTCCATTCAGTAGGTGCTAAAGAAACAGAGGTAGCAGCCTCATCTGGGTTGTAGCTCAGATAAAATAAGAATGTAAAGAGGAGTTGGAGCTTGCCTTTCATTCATAAGAAGAAGAGGTTTTTCCCTTTTGGGTTTCCTCATGAAAAATCACTGTGTCACTATTTCATTTATGTGATTGTATTTTTATTGGCTAAATGTATTACTGCAAGTTAAATGTTAAAGGCATGATTTATTGATTAATAAGTAATCTTCTTATAAAATGAAAGAAATTTTATACAACTAATTCACCCCCCCCCCCTCAGGTTGACTTATCTTGTTCAACAGGTTGAAAGGTATAAAGCAATAAATTATTGGTCGATGTTGTAGAAAATAAATACCTTCATAGTGATGATCAACCCATCGTCTTATCTAAAGAGTTGTCAGAGCATCTTGTAGTAGGGAAACAACCCCTAATCGCCTCCATCCCTGTAACAAGCCCCACTTCTACCAAATGATTTGGGCCCCTATCATATGAAGATGCCATTGCTAGATATGATGCCATAACTTCCCCCACTCCCCTATGAGAAACTGTAGTTAGCAACGATATGATTGAAATGGCAATGTAAATGGTAAGACCAAAGCACCATGCATATTTTTTATTTATTTGACTAAATGTAATGAATGGGTAAATGGGTGATTATCAATTGTTGGGTTTGAAAATTTGATGTAGAATGTATTTTTCCTACAATGTTGTTGGGAATTAGCCTTGGAACCACAACCAATTAAGCCGAGAAGTGAAACTGTTTTTGCACAAATCCATTTCTTCATGGTAATGAATTACAATGGAGAAGCTTGATCTCAGGTCAAAATTAATTACAAATACTTTTACATTTTTTATTTTTCATTGAAGATATGTCTTGGTAAGATAGACAAGATGTCATAGGCCTACCATTTATGGATCATAATGGTATGAGAGTGGTTGGCTACAATAATTTGATGAAGGCATTTCTCTTGTCTTATTCCCATTTGGTGACTCCACAAAGGAAAAAAACTACGTTCTAGAAGATCTGAACTGAACTTGTTGTTTGTAGAGGTGAGACTTGAAGGTATTTGAAGAATCACCTAGAAACTCCATTGATATTGAAATAAGGTATGATGGATATATGTTTTTCAAATTTCATATCAACTTATCAATATATTGGAAGTAAAGAAATATGGCATTTTTAGAAGAATCGTTGATGGAAGGATGGTTCGACCCATTATATTTCTCGAGTATCCTAGAGTATCCAATTGAGCTCTTTGATCCAAACTGGGGAAAACAAGTTCCAAAGTTCTAAAAACAAATTGATTCAGCTCCACTACATATTGCATCTTTCATTGAACCCATTCCATATATTAATGTTGCCAATGAGGATGTCATGATGAAGATATTTCTAATGACCTTGGAAGATGATGCATTGGAAAGGTTTTATGATTGTATTATGAAGGAGATATCTTCTCTTTTAGGTTTAATCAAATCATTTTGCAAGGTTTGGGATCTTGGTTATGTTGAAGGATCACACACGAAATATGTTATGATTGATATTTTTCATAGAATGAGAAGAGAGCTTGATGATTTGGTGCTTGCATACACAATTGATCCTTCTAATCTCCTATTTTATAAAACCAAAGATAAATATAATATACTAAAATCATTAATCACCATTGTAGAGAAGTACCTAAAATCATCCTAGGTAAAGCTTGGAAATGAGTTTCATGAGGATGACCAACTTTCTCTTCCATCCCATGATCCACTTATACATAAGTTGTAGATCCGAACAATAAGCCTAGTGATGAAATCCTTGAAGATAATGTTGCATTTATTCATATAGAAGATCTCCATGGTGAAAATCATGGTGAAGATTCTATTGAAGATAATGTACTTCCTCTTGTTCAAACACATTGTGATGATAGCACACCCTTGCATGAGGAGGATATCCAAGCATCCACTACACCCTACATCGGAGTCAAGGGTTTGGTGATCTATCCACATTTTCAAATTTTTGAATTTGATGATGGATCCATTGATGATTTGAAGAGGATAGAGCTTGTAGAAAATCCCTTGGAGGAACATAAATTTGCAAGTACTTCCACTAAATCATGTAATGAATAACATGACAGCCAAGAGGATAATAATATGAGCACTATTTTTGTGATTGTGATACATAGATGAGATATGGATCTCTTATATTCTCATGGATATCACATCTATGACATGGATGGTGAGAATTTTTTGGATCAAGACATGAATTTGAACCTTCCTTTTTCAATCAACCTTGAGAACTGCCTCATCGAGCATGACCAAGACATTGCATATCTTATTTCCTATGAACTTGGAGAGACAAAAGATGCTAACATATATGATTCACCTTCTATTATCAGTCAACATTCATGTGTCCTCATTAATAGGGTATATTTCTTGTAACATAAGGGAAATTTTCATAACATTACACATGCAGGAATTTTCCAGCCATTGATATCTTCGACTCGTACTATATATATGCACAAAATTTTTGCAAAGGGATCTAATTTTACAATATTTTTGGGACAACAACATGCACAATTGTTAATGTATTGCAAAAATTTAGCATTCCAAATGACAACATCAAACCCCGGAGCATGAGCTCATTTGTTTTCCCAAATTTGATTTTTAATGGCATGCATCATTAGATGGCAATGAAAAGGGGCAGCAAACATTTTGTGGGTTTATCTTCAATATGCTTTCTAAAACCTTTTTTCTAGACTCTATGACAAATGATTTGTATGGAAACAAAGGAGGACAACTATTGAAGCTTGTACATCAATGTTTGGAGAGGCATTTTTTAGTACATAGAGGTGATTCATGGCTAAATGATTGCCTACCCTATTTATATGTTGAAGATGATGACTATAACAATGTAATAGAATATTAGATAGATCAAGCATGTAGAAGCACACACCAATCTTAGTGTGATCTTGGTATTTTCTTTTCTCTTGAAGAGCTCACCTCAATTTTCAACCATATAGTGACAAAGATTCCAGAAAATGCTTGCATGAAGTTTGATGTAGCTTTGTTTTAGTTTGTTTCCAAACACAAGGGGATATCTCTTACTTTCAATGAGATGACATGATTTTTGCATTAGCTCTTCGATTTCACTTAGATTTTTCATCTTCTTGTTGTCGAGTATGGTAGGAAGAATATGCTTGTTTTTCATAAGCAATAGATTTCATTTATGCTCTCTTTGGCATTTTGTGCTCATGCATTTTTGTAGTGCCCCTTAAGAATGGTTAGTTATATGGACATTCTCAAGTTTTTTAATGAATTGGGATTGAATAAATATTGTATTATGTGGAGGGGATGTGAAGATTTTGATCCATTCCATCATGGGTAGCCAACATGTTGTTTCACCTTCCAGGTACAATAGAGATTCTAGAGTTCTCTCACACCCCACAAGGGAGTGCAATGCTCAGGTGGAGCTAGTTGCTATCCCCTAAAAATGTGGGTGTCATCCGAGCACAACAAAACATCCTTAGACTTCAATGGCAGTTACAAGTTTTGGAGGCTGTGCACTTTATTCCATCTTTCCATAGCACCATTCATCGTCCAAGGTGTGGAGAAATATGGTTGGCTTGTTGGAGGATGTTCTAGAGAAAAATTTCACCAAGATATTCCATTTTGGTAGACTTGGCACATTTGAGACATGGATACATGGATTTCATTACATTTTTGTTGCACCATTAATGAAGAGCATTGTTCCAAAGATTGAAACCAAGGCCCGAAACCCATGGCTAAATGAAGCACTATGTAGAAGATGAATGCCACACTTCAATAGGTGGCTAAAGCATGACATACAGTCAGAAAAATCCAAAAATACAAAAGTTCAAATTTGAATATGCCCTAACTCAAATCTGCAGAATATCTAATTCAAACATAGTGCCCTAGATCTAATATATAGACTATATCATTCAAATGATGATGCATGTGTGCCCTAGACTTTTCAGAATGAAAATTTTGAAAAGGACAGAGTGAGGAAAATTTACCAGAATGGAAGTCATTTTTGGTCTAGTTCGCTTCTTTGTCGCTCTTTGTCTCTGTGGCTCCTTGTTGGGGTCACCGCGTCTCTTGCTGGGGTCTCTATCTGCCTTTGTGGATCGGGATGAATGAGAATGGGGAAAGTTTAGGGATGAATGTGAATGGGGATGAGTTTAGGGATGAATGCGAATGGGGTTGGCCGAGTTCAGGGATGAATGTGAATGGGGTCGGCTGAGTTCGAACGAGATGATTGTGAATGGGGTTATGGATCAGGTTTTGTTAGACTGTGCAATGTGAATGGGGTTAGGCCGGTCAGGTTCTGTTCGACTGTGCAATGTGAATGGGGTTAGGCCAGTCGGTTTCTATTCGACTGTTACATATATATGTTATATATGTAACATATATAACATATATATGATATATACATATGTTATATATGTTACATATATAACATATATATGTTACGGTTTGAATGTTACATATATATGTTATATATGTTACATATATGTTATATATATGTTACATATATGTTATATATATGTTACATATATAACATATATATGTTATATATGTAACATACATATAACATATATATGTTTACCATATATAAAATATTTTCATTTTATAAATATTTTTTATATTTTTTATATTATATATGTTATATGTTATATGAATATATTATATAATATATAGTTTTTGTTCATGATATCAACATGTGCCCCTGGTGCAAATCTTGGTGGTAGTAGCAAATATTCAAATGAGAACTTTGAAGAGTGAAGTGGGGAAATGTTCCATGTGAAAATCACTTGGACATGGTTGGTTAGTCGATCCTAAGAGATGGGGAATCCTTGTATCAAGGGTGCACTCTGCATGAACATCGAAAGAGAATTGGGTTAATATTCCCAAACCGGGACATGGTGGTGGACGACAATGTTAGGAAATCTGGAGATGTCATCAGGGGCCTGGGAAGAGTTATATTTTCCTTTTAACTCATTTGACTCATAACCACTACAATTTTTAGAATCCCAAACCCTTAAACCCTTGAAAATTTAACCCTAATCTTTAACCCTTATAACCCCAAACATGTACATTAACTATTACATCTATCCATTATTAGTACTAGTCTATCACCTATGTTAACCCTAATCACTTATAACCTCTATAATTTCTAACTTATAAACCCCAAATTGCTAAAGCCTAACTTATTAACCCTAAGCACCTAATACCTATATCTCACAAACATTAATCCTTATAATACTCAAACCATATAACCACTTTACTCCATAACACTATAACCCTTATCATCCCTAACACCTAACCCTTAATTCTCGCCATCCCTAACCCCTATAAACATTAAACCATAATCCCTATAAAGCACAATTCTAAACCAATGTAACCTTTATCTGACTTGTAACTCCTAATGAGCTTAACTACCATAACCCCTAATACAACATCTCGACATGAAGAGCACTGAAACAACATCAAAGCCTACCATAACATGGCCCTACAATCTCGAGAATAAAAAGGTCATGGCTATGTCAATTGACATAGGTGAAAAGGAATATGTGTCTAGTGACACCAAAATAACAGGAGAATCATTAGTAGAGAATTGTAAATTCATTGTATTAAGAAAACAATTAAGTAGAATGTGTTTGTTGACACAAAGACAAAAGAATCTATGTCAACCAACACACACTAGAGAAATGAGGAACCAAATGCAAAGAATGTTCAAACTAGCACAAGAGAGAGAATTTGTGTTGATTTCCATAGAACATGGAAGGCATGGTACAAATAAGAAAACTCTAGAATTCATGTTGATCTACACATAATTGAACAATGAATTGATAGATGCTAAAAGCTATAACTAGGGCTTCAACAAGGTGATCAATCAGAAACTTGCAAAGAATTAATTCTACATATTCATAGGGCTATTGTGACAATCAATTAGACTATTAATGACATCAATACCAAAAATTTATTGATACGATGAACCAAGGAGTATAGGTTACAAACATTATGATCTTAGACAAGGATGGAGCACAAAAATACATATGGAAATAGGAGATCGCTCTCTAACCAATATGTTATTGGATGATGGTTCCATAGTAAACAATATGATGAAGGATACATGGGGAAAGTTAGAGAAATCAAAATTGAGGCCACTAGAGCTGTTGGTTGACAATAAAATCCATCAATCGCTTTGAAAAGGTGATCAATGAACATTTCATATTGAATTCATTCAATAGATTCCAAGGATCACTGCAACATTATTAATTGCACTATTAATGATTTCAATTCCATATGGAAATAGAATATCTCACTCTACCCAATTTAATAATATTAGATGGTGATTATAGAATAATCATTATGATGGAGACAAAAATAATTAGAGAAACCAAAATTGTGACCACCATAGTTTTGATTAAGGATTATATATCCTACTAGAATAGACCCTTTGGAATATTAACAACATGAGTACGCATATATGGAAAGGTATTTATGATAGATTTCATAGCAATTAAAACACATGGAAAATTAAGAACACGTGATGCCTTACTATGAAGGTCACACCTAGAAGGAGAAATAGTCATTGATGATTAGTGAGCCAACACAATTGCATTCAAAAAAAGGAGAATATTGAATATGTATTGATTTAATAAGTTGCAATAGTGAATGAGGAGTTGGTTATTTCTAGTGAATCCTCTAGAAGCAGGCAAGATGAACTATATGAATGCAAAGGGAAAGGGTAGTATAACTAGAGGATTGCTTAGAGGAAATAAATCATTTGATAGTGGATCATTGTAGCATTGGAAGATGCATAATCTAAGTTTTTTGTTGCTATAATATAGAATCAAAACTAATAACTAAACCCAAAGGGAAGAATCCACTCAAGTGAATGATGAGAAGGAAAATTACCCATCACACTTGACCAATGTTATCACTGGTAAATGTAAAATTCAATGAAGGTATCCCATGACCATACTAACTAAGTTGTTCTTAAATACAGGGAACATATACCCACTCAAAAAATTAATGTAGAAATGAAGAATGAACCTCAACACATCATAATGGGAATTGAGTGGAGGACAGAATTGCTAGCCAAGCAATTAACATATTTAAGAATAGAAAGAATTATTTGCATGGTCCTATAAATATGGAAGCTAACCCATTGTTCAATAGGGGAGTGGGGGAATTTATCCACCCCAAAATATGGAAGCTAAGTCCAAGGCCCTGAGGGGACAAAGGTTGAATTCTAATTTGGTGGGAATATTCCATTAGAAAAATCGTTTCCTTTCTTAGATGTTATGGTAGATAGTTGACGACATTTAGAAGAATAAAATACAAGGCAATATTGGAAGAGCTCGAGGAAATTTCAAGAATGCC
>JASDQU011103591.1:12982-28605 GCA_032191745.1 Picea mariana
TAAATATGGTTAATTATCACTTGGAGATACCAATACTTGCATGCATGTATTAAAATATAGATCTAAGAGAGATTGTTGCATGTGAAGTAAATGACTGAAATGAAAGATTAATTAACCAGTTATTTGATGCATGTGTGTTGGATTAAGATTTAACAATTAGATATTGCATGCAAAGATTAATGAATGAGAAGTAGAAAAGGACAACCACAGTGCCTCCATGGGCTCTAAGCTAATTAGTTATGTTGGATCTACTCTAGATAAATTTCCTTTAAGCATGCATGTAGATATCAACGATTAAACTAGCTAAGCTATGAACTGAAAACAAAAACAAAAAAGGAAATCTAACTAAAGCATGCAAAGTAGAGACACAAAAATAAAGGAACTGCAAGCCACTTGGGTACAACTCCTTGGGCTTGCTTTTACAATGATTTAGAGTAGATCGGAAAGAAAAAAATGTTACCACAGTGAAAGGAGTTGTTGGAGGGTGTGTTGTGCATGTAATTTGGGCAGCATGCCCTCTTGTCCTGACGATAATCTGCAAAAATCAACAAGCTATTGCTTGTTGATTTGAGGTGCAACACACTCGAGAAAGTTATGGAATTTATGTTTTTTAGGAAGAAATTTCTTGCATACAAACCAGAAAATTATATGATTTTAGATGACCTATCTAAACACATTAGCTACTAAAAACAAGAATGAATAAGGTGAATAATATCAGAAATAATTTGGAGTGTAAGTGAGAAGCAAGGGTAAATCTGTGCTTGGACCTATCCCAATGTCCTCTCCTTGAAGTGTCCTGCAAAGCTTAAACATAATTTGAGACAAAAATAGATAATGATTGCATGTATTAATAATCAAAACTAATTTCAATCATTAGCAAATGCAAATCAAATAAGCTAGCAATTATACAATCACTAAGCTTAGATAAGTAAACTAATTTACCCAACAATCTACCTATAATCACACAAATATTTAAAACCAAATGATTTCACCTCATATGCATGTAAAGAGCCCAGACAAATCTTGAGATCCTTGAATCCTCCAAAGCATTCCCTTTTATTATCCAAAAGGAAGAAGTTGTAGCAACTAATTGCTACAAGTTCTTCAAGAGCCACGCCAATAAAGAAACGTGACAATAATAATGAGAGAGGGAGATAATGGAATGGTGAGAAAATAGTAGCATATTAGTGCAATAATGAAAGGTCAAGAATGATGGAGTGAGAGGTCTCTTAAATATCTTGATAAGCTAAGGAGACCCCCCTTGGATCTTCAACACTTGTCAAAGATCCAAGGGAAAAGACAACTATCATCTACTCATCTTGTATCTCTTTGTATCTTGTAACTCTTAGATATTCTTGTTGTAATTATGTATCTTGTTGTATATCTTTTGCTTATAGTTGTTGTAACATCCATCATTCTATCCTTTAGTTGTAAGTATTTGTATCTAACATTGTTGTGAAATTGTTGTACTCCTTGTAATCTTTTGTAATCAAACTCCCTCAAACTTTAGTTGACCCCATTGTCCAATCTTAGGCACTAGTCTTAGTTGTCCTAGGGAACGGTTTGCTTGTCATTATCAATTGTTGCACATTGCATTGTTGCATTTGCATCATAAGTTAGATTTTCCCCCAACCTTAAATCAATTAAAAATCAACTCCTAGAACACAACATTAATCTCATCTAGTAACTAGGGTCTACCCCCCTTGGCTTCCATAGGAGTAAGCCTAGAAGGAAGAGGTTCAAGCCAAAGTGACAGCGTGGGCTTTGAACCTAGGCATTGTACCACCAAGGACACACTAAGTGAGAAGGACTTAGCTCATGTTTGCAAGTGTGTATAAGGACGGCAACAGAGCCTAAACTAAGCTCTTTTAGGTTTTATGTTTGTTGTCCCAAAACATCAAGCATAAAACTCCTAATTAGCTTGATCTACAATGCAAACTAGAACAACTTTCTTCCTTAAGATTTAGATAAAAATTTATAGAAAATTGCAACAAAACTAGCTTAGATCTACTCTTTTAAATGAGAAAGAATTGAAACTAGATCTAAGACTTCATGCATGCAATACTAGATGCTAACATTTATCTTTAAAATCGAATCTAGTTAACATGCAAGCAAATAAAGATGGAGGAAGAAGAAATTTTCTGATTTTGGAGCCTTCGCTTGAGCGTGGAACTCTTTGGGCTATGGGGTCTGTTGACCGCCTATCCAACTAGGGGGTCAACTTCATGTGCCATGAAAAGATGCATCATCATATGCTCATGTGTCAAAGACTTTGGTTCTACAGGGCATTTTTGGCCCCAACACTTCTTTTTGTAACTGGAATTTTCGCACCCCTGCGTGGGTCAATAATGTAATAGGTCTGCATGAATCATAGTTAAGTCAGTTACCTTGGGATCGGTTCATTGAGAGAGTTCCTTTCACCGAGGGTTTTTTATCCTCAGGTTATCAATTGGGCTTTTCAACCTTATTGATTTCCCTTGAGTTTTTCCCTCACACTTGCAATATTTCCTCCAAAGTGGTGAACGACGTTCTAATGGGATTATCTTCTGGTAACTATTGTTTAGGGATGATGTAAATGACCATGCAAGACATCTTAGAAAGTTTCGCGGAA
Organism: Picea mariana; assembly: GCA_032191745.1. Lineage (NCBI taxonomy): Eukaryota > Viridiplantae > Streptophyta > Pinopsida > Pinales > Pinaceae > Picea > Picea mariana. Next base: position 15,594 of record JASDQU011103591.1, read on the forward strand.
TTCCCTTTAGTCTAGATTAGTTTTTTTTAATTAATTAATTTTTAATTAAATTTCCCTAAGTTTGGAGGTTTAATTATTTAATTAATTAATTATTTTTTAGCAAAAATTGTAAAAAATAGGTCCTTGGACTTTTGATAGGGGTATTTGTGCTCAAAAGAAATGGAATGAGACACCCCTACACCCTTGGACCAAGTTTCAGCTTAGTCGGACAACTTTTGCTAGGTGTTTGTCCACTAGGAGTGTCAGTCAGTCAAAAACAACAATTTTAATTGCTAAGTCATGACATTGGAAAAATGTTTTTTTGTAATTTTGAGTTAAAAGGGTGATGCAAAGATGGATAAAGGTGAGAGAGATTTTTCCTAACCTTTTGTTACCTTTCCTAATCTTTTCCAACCCTCACATCACCCCCTCACCTAGCCATTAAGCAAAAACGTCACGTTGCCTAGAGTGGTGTGCCTCCATTCTAGAAAGTCTCCAAAAAGTGAAAAAATAATGAAAACATTAAGGGGAGACTTATTATATCCCTTGACACGCCTTTCCTAGCCTCCCACTTGCCTTTTTGCTTGATCCCAACACTCATTCACTCATCCACATCATTGATCCATGTGATCAAACCCTAGATGGTGTGCCCTACCCTTGGGATTCTAGCTTGTGCTTGGTGGTGAACACTTGGCATTGATCCAAGAGGGGTGAGTTTGTCTCTCCAAGTATAAATAGATCCATTTTCTCATTCCCTCCTCACCAAAGTGAGCTATTGTTATGCTACTTGATTTTCCACTCTCTCTCTCTCTCTTTCTTGTTCCATCTTTCTTCCATTCTTTGGCTCTTAGGGTTTTGGAGCAACTATTTCTCCAAGATCCATTCTTGAATAATAAAAGAGAAATTTTGGAGGATCATTGGAAGAGCAACAAGTATTTTTGTTCTTGCTACATGTGAGGTAAACTTGTATGTGTTTGATTTGATTTATGCATAGCCTAGATCTTGGGTAAAGTGTTACTTGAGTAGATCTAACAACGAGTATTCTTGTAGATCTATATATGTGGGTTTGCTAGATAGGGTGCAAGTATTTCATCTTATTAGCATATTCAGCCATATTATCTTTGTATGCATAGATCTTGTTAAGTTTTTGCAGGTTTGGCTTCAAGGGTTTTATTGGGAATGCCTCAAGGACGAGTCCTCCCTTAAAGCACAATAAAACTCCTATTTTCTCTATCTTCTTTCTTCATTCTTTATTGTTGTCATTTCCATATATATTTCAGCTAGCTTAATATCTTAAAATGGTCATCTAAATCTATTTTCTTCATAAAAAAATTTATGTGAAAAATTTCTACCAAAACTGGAAATTTTTCTTCATCTTTGTTTGTTGTGTGTAGTTTTTCCAGCAAGTATACCTTGCTGGTTTTTGCAGGTTCAGATCTAGTTGAGGGGGTTAAGTTGCCCTAAAATAGCCACACAACACTCCAAGACCCTTCTCTTCAAATGGGTAACATTCTCAACCTTCCTCTTCACTTCTTCTAGCTTCTTATGCATATTTTCCTTCACTTCTTGTTGATTTTAGTAGCTCATACATTGGGAGGAGGATTGGTACGGCCTACCTCCCACGTGTGAACTTGGGTAAGATCTAGCTTTGAGTTTTTTGTCTCTAAATCACTCTCATAAGCTAGGACGTGGGGTTAGTGAGCTTCTTGTAGTGGTTGCTTGCTTGCCTGCCTTGCTTGCCTTGCTTCTTCTCTTGCTTGTTTCTCTCTCTTTCTTCTCTCCCTTTCTTTCCAAGTTATCTTCTAAAGTTTAATAAATTGCCTACATTTTGGGAGAGGAATACCCCAAATTGTAAGGCTAGGGTTTTAATGTGCTTGTGATCTATTCATGCTTTAAAGTTTAAATATTCTATATCTAGATCTACACACACATTAGTGCTTAGCTTAAGCTCTTGGGGAATAATCAACTTACTTAGATCTATTTGCATGTTATAGGCTCTTTTCAAGATCTATCTCATTGACATGCTCTAATCCAACACACTAAATGGTTAATGATTTCATAGTTTAGTAAGTGGTTGTTTTTTTCATGTTGTAACATCTTAAGGCCATTTTCCATCAAGCTAAGTAAATCATTGTTGGGTGAGTTGATAGTGTAGGCACACATCTAAATATTTCAAGCTTCTCTTTCACACTTAATGCTTTGATCTTAATTCTTTAAACTAACATAAGATAAGTGGTGTAAGCTTGAGTTCTTATTTCTCCTTGGGGCAAGTTGTTCTTGCTTTGTGCTTTAGTTCTCTTTCATAACAAGCTATTTCATGTTTGTGGTTTAATCATGGTAACACACTAAATCATTATTTCAACTTGTTTTCCATTTCTTTACATGTGTTAAGCTCTTCATCTGTATGCTTAAGTAACACACTTAATAAGTTGAAGTAAGTTTCGGTTTTGGCATTAATTCATCATTTTAAGACATCATAAAGTGATCAAAACACTTAAGAACACACCTTTATGTCTAACCAATTGATATACATACTTAACAGACTTAATAGGGTACTTTAAACCACCATCTTCACCATCTAAAACGAGAATTGAGGAAAATGGAAGGTGATAGGTCGGGGACGGTCTCACAGCACAAAGGAGCGTCATTTCCGTAAAAACTCAATCTTTCGGGCTAACCTGCGAAGCTAGGGTAGGCCTCGTTGTCATACTTCTTGAGAATCCAACAGTCATTTGGCAACCAGGGGAGGAGCTTTTTGGTGAAACACTTAATAAGGGTAATTAAAATCTTGCAATCTTAAGAAACCCTTAACTCACTAAGTAATTAAACCTTGGGCTTAATACTTGTAATTCAATCTTTCATCTAATAATGCTTTGTGTTGAGTATCATAATCATTGTGGGGACACTTGTGCTTTAATTTCTAAATCCTCTTAGTATCCTTGTGAATGTTGATGTTGCCATTGAGGAGCAGTCCAATAGAGTAAGTGTTATTGGGGCATGCTTAGGCCTAATGTGTTGATAATGCTAACGTGTTGATCTTCTTTAAATCCTGCACCTTGAAATAACGTGGTTAGCTTGTTGTGTTGTATCATTTTGTATTTAGCATTCTTTATTGTAAGTACTTGTATCTAGTCTTGTGGTGAATAAATATAATTGTAATCTTTGTAATTACAATGTAACGAAACACCCTTTAACTTTAGTTGACCCCATTGTCCAACCTTAGGCACTAGTCTTAGTTGACTTAGGGAAAGGGCTTGCTTAACATACTAACCTTGCATCTTGCATTACTGCCTTAGCATCATAGGTTAGAATCCCCCCAAACCTTAACAAATTAAAATCAACTCCTAGAACTTAAACTCTAAATCTTATCTAGAAACTAGGGTCTACCCCCCTTGGCTTCCCAAGCCTAGACGGAAGAGGTTCTGGTCAAAGTGACAACATGGGCTATGAACCTAGGTATTGTGCCTCCAAGGACACACTAAGTGAGATGGACTTAGCTCACGTTTGCAAGTGTGTATTAGGACGGAAACAGAGTCCCTTTGGTGTGAGGAAGAAGGATGATGTCTTCTTTCAAACTCTTTGACAAACACTAGATGCAAACTAGATCCTTTTCTTCTCCAAGGACTGGATCCTATATGCTACAAAGAACACTTGCAAATACTTGTAAACTTGGTGTTTCCTACACAAGAAACCTCAGTTGCACAATTAGTTTAAACAAAAACAAGATATGCAATATAAGCTTCAAATATAAGTAAACAAATGGATTAGAAAGAAAACAAGCTTAAGAATCCACTCCAAGTAGATAACAATATCCCTATGATTAGCCAAATTACACAATAGATAACTGCAATAAATCAAAGCAACATCACCTCAATATGTATCCAACATCCATCCACACATGAGCACCAAACACCAATAGATTGACCTCCAAAGTCTCTTTATTCCAATACAATAAAGATATTACAACAATATACAATAAGGTCTCCCAAACTCCAACTAGCTAAATGGAGAGGGGTCGCCTTCTATTTATTACAATCTGTGTGACAATTCCTATGAGAGAATGCGCAAGTGATGAGTGAGTGGCGCATGTGGTAGAGTAGAGATGTGCATGTAGTAAAGTGGGGAAGAGTAGATATGAGGTGAGGTGGAGTGGAGTGATGGAGGTGGAGGTGGAGTGAAGTGGGAGAGAATAGGAGTGAGGTGGAGTGTGAGGGTGAGTTCCCACAATGGGATGTGCGCCCCCTCTTGCCAATGCACCACCTAGAAAGTGAGGTTGAGTCCTAGCTTTGGGTTTATCTCCTTGTACACATCATCAACCAAGTCGCCTTCCTCTCTAGTGAACTCGCCCATGCTCTGAGGTGACTGAAAACAGAGGAAAAACATGTCTCCTACATGTTTCCTAACTTTTAGCAATTCTCCTAAATTTTAGGGAATTTAACTAAAAGACCCTTTTCTATCTTTTTTCGAGAGAAATACATTTTTGAGTGATTAAAATCACTTTTTTGTCTAAACAGAAGGGGAATAGGGGCTAAATGGTGCTCTAGGTTAGAAAACGAGCACAAACATGGCATCTGACAATGATCAATGCCATATTTTTACAATTTATTGACTTTACATTAAAAAAAATCGTCTTAAGGGAAATTTATTATTTGACTAAAACATTAAAAAAAACCTATGGGGACCTAGCACAATTTCCATATGACTCAATAGACATGACTTAGCATGAACTCATATACATTTAGACACTAGAAATTGGTTATACCATGCCAAGGCCTAACCACCAACACATACTCCAGCTTTGGAGTTAGTGTTGAGTGAAAAAACTTAGAAATTATTAATCGTCCACTAAGGCAAACAAAAAATAATTAACAAGTGCAAAAAATCACTCTAGAGTATATGCTTGTACCTAGGTCTTAGGTGGCCAATAGTCTTTTACAACTTTCATGCTCAAGTCATTTATTACAATGCACCAGAGGGATGAAAATGCGGAAAAAGGTGGTCTTTAAAAAGACCTATTGAATCTGTGAACTCTAACTTCTGAGCATCTGTCTACTCAGTCTCTGGCAGTTCATCTTCAAATCGAACTAGTGCAAATCGGTGGATAACATGACCCAATAGGTTAAATCGTGATGAGACCCCCTATTCTCCAACTAGGTATTGAGTTTATTTTTATGGCTCCCTCCTTTTTCTTACTAAGAATCATTTTATTGCTTTCTCGGGGATCCCTAGGCGAAGCATCTAAAGTTTTTGTTCTTTTGGATTTTATCTTTTTCCAGCTAGTTTTACCCTCTGGGCCTTTAGCCCCTTCTTCCCACAATGCAAGGTACAACCCTTTGCTAGCTTGGCAAACCCAATGCACGAACCAATGTAGGGGATGGATGAGAGGGAACATGATGAAAAGTGATAAGTATGGTGGGAATGGACAATGGCCTTTCATGAACCCACTCGGTGGAAACTCACTCCTAAGGGAACCAACTTGCTAGGGCATTATGTTATCCCCCCCATGTATGGACAAGTCGAAAAGCATAAAGTCCAAGCACACATCATGAAGCAAAAATAATTAAATGCACATATTCAAATGTTTTGAGAATCAGAGTGACACATACCATGATACCCAGACTCATTACCTCATGTAGCAAGACCCACTGTTGTTGAAGGACCAAGCTGACGGGATGGATGTTGCTACTAAAGGACTAGGCCCATGGGATGGATGTTGTTGCTGCTGACAAGATGGAGGCGTTGAAGAAGAAAGATGAGCCCTCCAGGGCCAGGCTCCAGTCAATATGGCTTTCAGTAATCCATGTCTAGGACCTGTGGGCCTCGAGACATAATCTCCTTAGTTTTCCCTAGGCCAGGGGATAACATTTGGCTCCAACTCAGGGACATGTGCTCATCGTAGAGCACATGAGAACCTCAACATCTCTGGTATGACTTGTGACCTGCTAGATCTCAATAAAATTTATTAGTAATCGTTTGGGGTGGTGATATCACCCCTGGCTCATATATGGTACAATAAAGTGAAAATAAGAAAGCATATATACAAATGGAAATWYAACTACTCTAGCATGAAATGMAAATGGTATATACAATGAATGAAAATGCCTATCTAGTTACMTCTTCTTACCTRTTGGTTGAATGCTAGGTGTATTCAAATAGCGAGTGAAACCATCCTAGCAATGTCTCATAATATCTGCCTATGTGCTTCATCATAAACCAAAAMAATGCTAAGKCAAGCACAAAAATAACATGAGTTAGAGAATGTATTGTATCATCRGAAATCATAAAGTCTAGCTCATGGAGGCAGGTGGGAGGGACAAAATGGTGCCAAGTCATRCTCTTAGGAAAGTKCTCAATCCATCTCAGAAAGGGATYGTGAAAATTCAAAGGTTCAATAGACTGACTCAAAGGGTCTGAARGTTGGGTACCTTGGACATCTTGACAATCTGAGGCTTGGGAAGGGACTAGCAAGAATCTAGAGGATGACTGACAATTTCTTAAGGAGAAGCTGGAAGACTGTGATAATAAGCTTCTTCTTAAGGTACTCAACCTTCCCCTAAAATCCAAAAGGAGGCTTTGTCCTACAAAAGACTTGGGATAAGGGACATGTTTCCAAACCATACCCTCAGTGACATAGCAAGGTAAAGTAATCAAAGGGAGGTGGAAAATATTATCACAAGTATCCTGCTTCAGGCAAGCAACTTCCTCACTCTTAAGATTTGAGCACATAGGTGGTTGATAATCTTCTTCACAAGATAAATCCAAGTGCTCAAAGGAGTACTTATCGGAATATTCAAGGTATGACCGAAAATCATCAGAAGAAAATAGAACTAGGTCACCCTTGGAGATGTTTGTAACCATATCATTTCCTTGTTGCCAGATGTCAGAGTCATTATTAACCTCATATGATAGTTGTAGAGGCAACACTTGGAAATGTCCTTCCATATCATAAATGGGATCCTCATTAGAACCAATCACATCCCACTTACGTCTTCCAACATGTATGAACTCATCAATATTGTCAACAATGTTACTACCTTTATCATAACATGAAGGATTTAATTCATCCAATGGCTCCTCTAGTAATTCTTCACTTTCCAAATCATAAAACAAAGCATCATCAAAATCTTGGAAAGGGAAATAACTTACTGTGTTCACTTTTTTTTGTGCAGGAGCATCAATGGCTTGGATGGCTTCATAAAATGGACGAGGGTCCAGTACATCATCACCAAGACTCATCTCTTCATCTTCATCAAAAAAACAAGGAACTAGCTCTTCCAAGGGTTCCTTTACTTCTTCACCTTATGAATCATAGAACAAAGTGTCATCAAGAAACTTGGAAGGAAAATGACTCACATCATTCTCTTCATCTCGTGCAAGAGAGATGGGAACTTGGAGAGCTTCATCGGACAGAGGAGCGGTTACTAGTGTTTCATCCTCATAATTCACTTTTTTAGTTAAATCTTCACTGCATTCTATTGAATCATGGAAAAAATATTTCTCCTCTTGAAGGGGTTTGCAATTTTCTTCATAAATTTCTCCTTCTATATCAGAGGTTTCTTGGTATTGAGTAAGGTACACATCCCTGAGATCTCCCACAATCTCAGTGGTGAATCCTTCATCCTCTAGGGCTACTGCGAGATCCTTAAGGGCATCTTCATATGTCAGGAATTAGGGTTTCACAAACTCAATAAACCTACTTATGAGGTCTACGAAAGATGAAATACCCCTATCTTCGCAACAACTCTTAAACCAATCTTGTAAAAAGGATGGTAGAGACAATATGAATAATTTTACCAGAACATCCTCCTCTCCCAATTCTATCTCACTTATATACTTCAAGAATTCTACAATGTGCATAATTGGGAGCCCTCCAAATCTTGGAGAGTTGCTTGACCATTTTGTATCAAAATAATTCGGGTATCCTTGAAAACTTTTGAAATCAATAGTTGGATACACTTGTTCCCATGGCACCATGATCCCATAACTTGGAAATATCACAGAATTGATAGTAAGGTGGCACCTTGGAAAAGGTTAGTGGAGTCGCCGGATAATTTTCTTGAAACTATCAAAGGGATGAGGGGATCACCCTCAGTGGATTCGCTAGGTAAACTTTGTAGAGTAAAAGGCTTTTGAGGAAAGGTTTACCGAAAAGTGTCGTCTTTGAGGAGAATTGACTCGGTGTTCCCCGACAATGGTGTCAAAATGTTATCGTGCAATTTGTATTTGTCCCAAAGGAAAAGGATAAAGGAGGGAAAATTGGCGTAACATGAGGTTTTCCTATCACTGTCACCTTAATAAGACACCTCTTTCTATTTAGGGATGATATCCCAGGGGATACGTCCTCGGTGACCTAGGGGTTTGAGAAGGTGAAAGGTTGAAGTGTCAATAAAAGATGTTCCCTCTCACAAGTCACACTGATCAAAAAGTCCCAAGATTTTAGCAAATGAAGCAATGATATGCTTGAGTGTACCTGCCCAAAACAAAGCAACAAGAAAACAATATCTTTTGCAAGTACAATTTGATGTTAGTGCTTCATAAAACCTTGGACTTGTCGATAAAAGAAATAATTTGATGCAAGATGAAGTAAACATAAATTTTATAACAACAATGTATATAAGATGATAGCTTCACAATAAATGCCTTAAATGAGCTTCACAATGACCAAAAATAATAACCCAACAATAGCAATATATTAGCACTTGTCAGAAGCTAATTAGGCAATGTAAAAATCAACTTTTGCAATTGCTTTTAAAAGCTTTTACTTCTGTAATAATTGGATGTAGCTTACTTTTGTAACAACAACAAGAAGGTTAGTGAATTAGTCTAATCTAGGGTTAGTACAGGTTAGTAGGTTGCTTGAGGTAAAAGATTTAAGGGTTGATTTCATCAATCAATCAAATGCAAGATCTAGATCAGTGTCTTTTAGGGCTAATGGAGTCACTTTGCAGTAGCAAACTTGAAGGAAACAAATGATAATGTATGAGCTAAGGACAAAGAAGGATGGTGATTGAGGTGTTGGTAACCCAACGCCTCAATCAACAAGCCTTAGAAGGAAAACAGATACTAGGAAGTAGGTAACCCTAGGCCCTAACGGTTTTCCTTTTAGCTCAAGCTTGAAATAAACAATGGTTTTATGAATAAAATGATGCTAAAGTGATGCAATGGCAGAGCTCTAGCGCAATGCTTCAAGAGTTAGGGTTTCTAGCACAATCTAGTAGGTGAAAAGTTGTTAAGACAAGGACAATAGCATGTGCTTGAGCTCCTAGGGTTTTAAGCTAGCAATTTCATAATATTGGAAAAAATGTGATGTAAATGTACTATAACCATTCAAAGTAAATAAGAATTTCATAAATTCACTTACATCCACCAAGATTAATCTAACATTTAGCCTAGTTGAAGACCTTCCACCAAGAAAATGCCAAAAAACACCAAATTTAGCCTCCTCCAAGAAGTGCGCCTAAAATTTCAGCCAATAATCCTTGAAAAGGGCGCAAATTTTAAACCTCACTTGTGAGTGAATGAATCATTAAAAAATACAAAGGGAAAATCCCCTATTTATACAGTGAAAATGACCTTTAATTACAAAATTAGGTCAAAAAGGCCGATATGGCCAGTTTACATGAGAAAATTCAATGTTACATAAATTTGACAAATAAAACCCTAATTTGAGATTTTTAGGGTGACGACATGCCCCTCCTAGGGTGACGTTAGCCTCTTTGTTGGAACGTTAGCCCTCCAAGTGAAACGTTGGGGATCAAAACCCCTTAGGAGCTGCCACACGTTCCAACCCAAACCGTCCTCAAGTTGGACACCTCAACTAGGTGACGTCAAGGCTCTGAATGATGACGTCAAAAGCCTTTAGGGGCCAACATCATGTGGGAGAGAAAGACCCCCCTAGGTCCAGGCCTGCCAGGTTGTCTCTTCTAGAACATCCTCCTCTCTCTCCGGTGCAAGCCTCTGGTATATGTCTGCCCCTTGTTGGGGTCTCAACATCCATCTGATAGGATTTTATCCCTATGGAGGTCCAAGCTAATCATCTCCCCAGGTATACCTGTCTGTCGAGCATGGTCTTGCAACAACAAGTACACCCTTCATGGGCTCATAAGTCATGGGGATCATAGCAATGTCAATCACATCTAATAATTAAGTTATCTAAACATGTGCACAAAACCCCCCTTTTCGAGACAAGTGCTCAAAGACGTTATCCTATTCTACAAGCTAGATTTGGAGAGGGTTTCAGGACGTCCTATTGGGATAATTCTCCTTAGATGTGGGATGTTTCCAGGTGAAGACCAATCTAGGTCATGTAAGTGGATGAGGTGGTATGGGGATTTTTTGGCAATGGGTGCAGTGATGACAAGGAAATTTATGGCTTACCTATGGGTGACTCTGAAGAGGGTGAGTTGCACATTTTCATGGATGCAAGAGTTTCCAATCCCATTCAATGCCTTTTTTTTACATTTTTTTCTTATTGCTTCTTCTTTGAAGAGAATAGCTCAGGGACACTGCCCTGGCATGGTGACCATTGGTGACAGTGTTACCCACAAGCATTTCATGGAGATGAGAAGGTTGGCTCGTGATGAGACCCCCTTTCTCTTGGCTATGCCACCAAGAGCCACTACCCTAGTGTGGTGACCAACTGAATGGTAGTTTCATACTACTACATGCCCATGGACCTAATAGGTTGGCTCGTTCTGAGACCCTCTATCTTCCAACTAGGTCTTGAGTTTATTTTTATGGGTCCCTCCTTTTTCTTAGTGAGAAACTTTTATTTTTTTCTCCGGGATCCCTGGGCAAAGCATCTGAAGGTTTTGTTCTTTTGGATTTTATCTTTTGCCAGCTACTGTTACCCTCTAGGACTTTAGCCCCTTCTTCCCACAAGGCAAGGTATAACCCTTTGCTAGCTTGGCAAACCCAATGCCCGAACCAATGTAGGGGATGGATGAGAGGGAAGATGATGAAAAGTGATAAGTATGGTGGGAATGGATGATGGCCTTTCATGAACCCACCTGGTGGCAACTCACTCCTAAGGGAACCAACTTGCTAGGGCATTATGTCATCCCCCCCATGTATGGACAAGTCGAAAGGCATAAAGTCCAAGCACACGTCATGAAGCAAAAAGAATTAAATGCACAGATTCAAATGTTTTGAGAATCAGAGTGACACATACCATGATACCCGGACTCATTACCTCATGGAAAAAGACCCACTACTACTGAAGAACCGGGCCGATGGGATGGATGTTGTTGTTACTGATAGGATGGAGGCACTGAAGAAGAAAGATGGGCCCTCCAGGGCCAGGCTTAAGTCAATATGGATCTCGGTACTCCATGTCTAGGACCTGTGGGCCTCAAGACATAATCTCCTTAGTTATCCCTAGGCTAGGATATAACGAACTCGATCATTAGAACATCTTTCACCACTTTGGAGAATTACTGTGAGTGAAAAACTCAAGGATAATTAAAATTGAAGTTAAGCAATGTTAATTACCTGAGGAAAAAAACACTCGATGAAAGGACTTCCCTAATGATAAAGTCCTAGGTAACTAGACAAAAATTGACTCATGTTAGCATATTACAATATTGTCCCACGCAGGGGAGCAAAAATTCTGATTACATAGAAAAGTGTGTCGAGGGAAAAAATTGCCCTATTGAGCAAAAAGTCTTCAAAATGGTTGTACCACTAGGTACATATCTTCATGGAACATGGATTTGACCCCTAGTCGAAATAGGTGGTCAACATCTGGCTCCACATGGGGAAGTGTGTTCGATCTTTTTGAAGGATAACATATGAAAACTTCAGAATCTACAAAACCGATTGCTCACCAATATCCAACATAAAGATATGTAAAAAAACAATAAAATAAATAAATGAAATGCTATAAACAATAATCACATAAATGAAATTACTATTGACAACAATTACATAAATAAAAATGACTATACATAAAATGAAATAATACACAACTGAAAGCAAAGGAGAAGGGTTAGAAATACGTTACAAAGGGTGTCCCTCGGATACCAAGTGGTCATGTTGAAAAATTGCTTCAAGGTGGAGTCATTTCACTAGCATGTCTAACTTTATGTCGTGCGACTGGTTGAGATGAATTACTAGCAGACCGATACACTTTATCATGTTTTCTGATATTCTCATGTGAATCCTTGTTTCTAGTTCTCGACCATTTGGGATAATCCTCCTTAAAACAATTCTGATGAAGTTGCATGGGTGCCAAGTGAAAAGATTTTGAACTCGGTTTTTCTTTGAAAGGCTTGGCATACCTTTTCATAGTGATGATATATTTTATATTATTACCACTAACCTCATTATCATCCTTATGATCTTCTACCATACTTGCTTCACTTATTCTTCCCTTGATTCCCCCAACTTCTAAGACATAAGGAGGAAGTGGCCCAAGAATTCCATCCAATTCTTCCTGACATCTAACTGATTCTTTTGATAACTGGTGAGTTGATAACATATTTCCAACTGAAAATTCCAACTATGTTTCTAATTCTAAAGGAGTTATAACATTATTCATTATTCTTCAAGAAAAAGCCCATCAAAAAAATCCATGGTGTCCAAAACATTACAAACATTTGGGAGTTCATCCTTAAGTTCCATCTTGGTAGATGCTAGAGAATTAGACTCTATCTCATAACATCCCATCTCTAGTTCACGATACACAAGCTTATTTGTGGGGTTCCTAGGATCTTCAACATGGTGTTTTCTTTCTAATTCTCTATTTAATCTAAACATGGAACCATTTGGAGTAGGAATGGTGGCATGAGTTAAGTCCATTTGTAAATTACCACCCAAGTCTGCAGCTATTTTTTTTTATAGCAACATACCCCAAGCATTAGGTACATCAATCACAACTATGTCCATTTCTATCATGATGTTTGGTAACACGGGCAAGTGTACTTGTAATCCCTTAATCAAACCATGCACCTTAATTGTTTTGCTATCCATGGCACAAATGTTATGATAAGGCCTTGAGATCCTTAAGTTTAATTGTTCCATTACTTTCTTAGTC
>JASDQU011103593.1:4847-30162 GCA_032191745.1 Picea mariana
CATTTTAAATTAATTATAATCTATATTATTATTCAAACATTATTGTGAAGGATTTTAATTCAGTGAGAGTGCTTTTCAAAAATTGATCACAGGTATGGATCGATTTCTTTAACTTGATTCCATGTCTCCACAAATATTGTAGAAATCGAATCCTTTAGAGGCACTTCCTTCAAACCATTTACATGTAACCATATGTGCAAAACCATGAGCTTATTAATTAAGATATGTACCTAGCGCCTAATGGATTATGTGTTCATAACCCATGACCTGGGGTTGGAACCTAGTCCTCCGATACTTTTGCCTTCAGACATTTTCTCTCTCATCCAATATTTTATAGTTTCAACTCTCCAAAGTGGTTACCTCCCACAAGGGTTGATATGATGGTTGGCTTGATTTTTGGAACCAAATCAACGGTCTTGATTTGATCCTTACACTTCTTAATCCAACGAATATGACTTAATCAAAGGTTGATATGGAAGAACACTATTTACTTAGGGACTTCAAGACTATGCAATATTTCAACCTTCCGGAGTACAATTTGTCGAAGTGCTTATTATCAATTTCTTCTTGATAACCTCCACATGTCTAGGAGCTAGGACCGTGGGCTTAACCATTTCAAGTGTTTTTTCAGTCGACAATATCGACTATGAATCTTCCTTCTCAATGGATGGTCAGACCTTACTTCGGAGCTTCGGGACTTCGGGGGTTCGGAGGTCCAGGTAATTGTTGTTCCAATTTCCATCAGAGTTGGTCAGCGCCGAAGTGGTCAACCTAGGAGAACTTATGTCATTTTTCCACTACGTTTTTATCTAACAGTTATGTGAGAATCTAGGGGATCTTAGGTCAATGGTTAGTATTGAATTTGACCTTCGTCACTTCGGGTATTTTTTGGTTTCCCCGAAGGAAAAAATCTCGGAGTGACGTAACTTGCTGACATTATTGTTGACTTGGCACTGGCTGAGTGGCTCTCATGCGTCACTTAGATTTTAGGCTTTCGTGTACCTAAAATTCCAACTAGACCTTGACACTTGTCACCATTTGATTGTGCCATGTGGCCTTGCTGATGTGGTCCTGTTGACGTGGCACATGTCCTCCTCTTGGTCGTAGGTTGATATGAATCCTTGATCCAGTGACTATGATCATCTCTTAGATCAATGGTCCATATTTATTTTCGACATTCGTCATTCGGGACTTCGAAATATTCGTTCCCAATTTTCAATTCTCTTGAAGTGAGATTCCCAGAATAAACCTCAAGCATGTTGAATTCATCTAACGATCCATCTTTCACTCGAAATTCTTAACATGATCCAATGTTGTCAATATTTTGGCTATTAGGGATATCATGAATCTTTGATCCAACGACTGTGATCAGTTCTAGATCAATGGTCTAGATTCATTTTAGCCTTCGGGACTTTGGGTTATTCATTCCTAATTCTCAATTTTCTGAAGTGATATTCCCTAAATAAACCTTGAGAAACTTGACTTCCTTTAACAATCCATCTTTGACGCGAGAAGCTTAACACGATCCAACGGTTTTCAGGATTTCAGTTATTTATGGATCTCATGAATTCTTAATCCAACGACTGTGATCAGTTCTAGATCAATGGTCTAGATTCATTTTGACATTTGGGACTTTGGGTTATCCATTCCCAATTATCAATTCTCATGAAGTGATATTCCCCGATTAAACCTTGACTTCATCTAAAAGTCGATAATTCTCCTGTAGTAGATCAACGATCAGAGATGATTTTGAAACTGAAACTTGTGCAATATTTAACTCAACCCTTGTATCCCATAATCGTTCCCTGTCATTGATATACATTTATTGAGATCCAACGATCATGACTTAATCAGATGTTTGATCCAAAGGTCCTCCTCTGTAACTCCCAGATCCGATGATCCTGGTTTGTCCCAAAATCTACATCAGCGGACATGATTCTCCCTCGATTCTTTTATAGTTTTACTATGGGGATTTCAATCCCAATCATGTTTTCTGCATTGTGCTTTCCCTTATGATATTTTTTAGTTTTGTACTTGGATTATAACTGATCAAGATAATTGATCTATTGGGAATTTGATCCTGATGGTGTTTCTACATTACGTTTATCTTGTGGAATCTAATATGCTACCTCTCCTGAGCTTTAGGTAGATTCCTCTGCATTTTGTTCATAATAACTCATAATTCCTACAATGTGCTTTCCCTTATGAGATTTTTGGTTTTGTACTTGGATTCTAACTGATCAAGATCATTGATCTATTGGGAATTTGATCCTGATGGTGTTTCTGCATTACTTTGATTTTTTGAAATCTAATACGCTGCCTCTCCTGAGCTTTAGGTAGATTCCTCTGCATGTTTGTTCATAACAACTCATCATCACATTGTAATTACATCGATTGTTGACATAAATAACAACACATCAATGAAAATATGTCCAACAATATCCCCCTTTTTCATTAAGGGAAACACACTAACTTCATACACAAACTCCCCCTGTGATGACGATTCTCTCCTTTGAAGTTACTCTACCCCTTTGAAATCAATGGAAAAGGGTTTCTCCCCTTATGATTAATCTTTGTCTATCTATATGTTGCTGACCAAAAACTAAACTCAGGTACCTCCCCCTGCAATCATTCTCTTCCTGACATAACTGAATGACTCCCCCTGTCAATATTCTCTCTCTTCCTCTGACTTTTCCCCCCCTTTGTTTCTAAAAGGGTGGTTCTTCTTGACAAGGTTTTCCCCTCTGTCATCTCTACAATATGCCATGTATACCACTATATAATATACTAACTTTTATTTTAGGGTTTCTCCACTTATAACCACTTTGGAACCAATGCATGATCATATCACATGACTTTACTGAGAGAATACATAACCTGCATAGTTCCTAGGAAGATTAAGACCTGCAACAAACTATGTCAGAAACTGCATAGAGTTATACCATCAAACCACGATGCTTTTGATGATCCTAGTTATCTATTCATTTTATTTGTGCCTCAATGCTCATGGGAGTGTTAAAAGGAGTTTTAGTGGATCATTAAAATAGCATTGGAAAACTTCTGATATCGTCATCACTCAATTCTTTTGGTTGTTCTACTCTTGAAGATTCATCATCATTGTCACCATTTAGTGCACCAAAAGCTTCTTTATCCTTGTTTTCAAAATATTCCTTTTTTAATTTCCATTTGTTGGGTAATGGATAATATTCTTGTATGGCATTATCAAGTTCTGGAATTGTGTCATATTTTTATTTAGGAGTTTTCTTGTCTTGAGCTTGATCTACTTTATATGCATAGCTTTGATTATTATATTCCTTATTAGAAGTTTTACCCACCAGTATCCTATTATTAACTTCAACAATTTTAGGAGCAATATATTCATCATCTTTCTTGCTTGGTACTTCGGATTTTCTTTTCCATATCTTCTTATTTTGTTTGTTAGGTTTTCATATCTTTAAGGATTGTATTGGTAATCTACCTTCTCTAGTTTTATGATCATAGTTGTTGCATTTTTGACATTCAATATTGAAGTTTTGCAAAGGAGGAAATGAGTTGTAGTTTCTCTTCTATGTATTGTACCTATTGTTCTTATATCTTTGGGCATTTCTGTTATTGTATTGTCCATAATCTTTGCAGTGTACTGTCGTATGACCAAAATTATTGCAAGAGTAGCAATATCCAATAAATAGATATTATTAGGGGGGTTCCTTATGGTGATTGTATTCTTCCTGTCATTTTTTACTTTAGTAGGGAATGTTGATTTATGTTTATGTGGAATAGTTTTCAATGGTATCATATTTTCTATATTATCTTCTCTTATTGAGGATCCCTTTAGAGCATCTGGGTAACTGATTGGTTTTTTGAAAGATCCTTTTGATGTAGAAGTTGAGTCTTGGGTGTATCCAAAATCAGTCTTGTTGTTTGGTGACCTCTCACTACTGATAATTTCATCCAAGATATTTGAACTATTTCCATATTTTGATCCTTTCTTTTCTTTCTCAATTTCATTTTTTAGCAGCTTAATCTCAGCTTCTAGTTTCTCACCGCTAACGGGGAAAATCCCCCTATTACTATACCAGGGTCAAAGTATAGGCAGAGCTATGATCTCCTTTAAAAGACAATCTAATTCCTAAAATACCCCAAACACTCAAAATAGATGAACAGAAAGAGATAGGAAAGTAGGTTAGAAGTAGTACCTTTAGTCCACTGTTCGATGCAGACCACCTCTAGCTTTGTAGCTCCCAGGCTGCAAGTATCCTCCGAAAGATGACCTACATAAACACTTAGGAAAGCAACGCTACAAATATTCTATCTCTACTCATCAAGATTAGGATTACATATAAACCATTATGCATAAATCAAATGAAAAACATAAAGATATCATTTGGGACAGGAAAAAGATTCTTTTATTCAAATCCAAAGATCGAAAATTACAACCTTTGTAGGCTGATGCTCCTCGAACCTGGTCTGGGATCCTGTTGGCAGCAACACATGATTTTTGATATTGTACATGATTGAAAGAATTTTCATCTTTCTGTAGCTGCCATCAACCCGTCTATACACACTTTTCTGATTTTATTATGACTTATTGGGTTAAATCCTACTTCATTAATTTTTACTATTTCGATTTTCAATTGTTTTATCTTTAATTCATGAATGCAAGCATGAATTAAACATAAAACTTGG
This sequence comes from Picea mariana, assembly GCA_032191745.1. Lineage (NCBI taxonomy): Eukaryota > Viridiplantae > Streptophyta > Pinopsida > Pinales > Pinaceae > Picea > Picea mariana. The sequence goes on from JASDQU011103593.1 coordinate 9,534, forward strand.
TTTGTTGTTTTAATAATTTTCATCCTTAGGTATATTGTTCAACAAACCATTCATATGAAATTGAAATAGAAATCTTATAAAATGGTTGTTAGACCCATTTTTTGTGTTAATACGATTATTGTTTCAATGGTTTGATAGTTTTTGATTTGTGAATAGACTTTGATATTTTTTTGATAGTCTTGTCATGAATTCGATGGTCTTACCAACAGTCATACAAATGAATACACACCTGTTGTACTCGCGTCCTCACCTCACCCTCGTGGCTTAACATATTAATGAGCCATTCATTTCATGCATATAGTTTCGATACTCTGTATGTTTGGCTCTCATCACAAGGGATGGTAAGGATTACAATCAAACCCCTGGTTTTCACTCCCACTATTTGAGTTATGATAACACACAAGCTATGTTATTTTTATGTCTCCACTCTCCATTCAGAATTCTTTCTATTGCTCACACGATTCGAACCTAAAACTATCCAAAGTAACCCTTGTTGCATTCTGGTTACATTTTTCATGGTGCCTGTCGTTCGCTTGGAGCCGAATGGATGCCAGGATTTACTTTCTCACAAAGATGTGATTGAGGACCTAAAAATACAGGGCTGGGATGTTTTCCTTAATAAATTTGAAGGTTATAATCTTCAAGTGGCTAAAGATTTTGTACAAACCTTCGATGGTTGCAAAGCTAAAATGGGGACACACAATTATAATTGACCGAGGAGTTTTTGAGGAAAGCAGTAGGGATTCCATCAAAGGGTGAAAAATGGTTCAAAAAATCCCGAATTGAAGGAGTCTCATGGAGTCTGTTTATGAAATCCCGAAATATCAATTTTTTGTGTAAAAGGTATTTCTATCTCCCTGGTAAAACCTAGATGGAACAGTTTGTTGTTAATTCTCAAGAAATTCATGACATGCGAAGGTCAATACGAATTGGTCTTCCTCTACCATATCTATTTACTCATGCATTTCATTGGTTTCAATTTAGATATGCCATTTTACTTGTTGAGAAGCCTTTATAAGATGTCCAAATGATATAAAAGACAAGGTGTTGATTCAAGCCTGTTCCATCATGGATTAGTCAAGATATTGTTGATGTATCACCTGTCGCCTGTAGGTGACTGTTGGGAGAATTTTTTTATGAGGAATGGTTTTTCCCAGACTGTTCTTACAACAAACCCTAACTTAGACAAGCCACTGATTGAAGACCAGTTCGGTATTTCGATCAATGGACCATAGTTTATCAACATAAACCCTCTAAACGTTGGGATGCCGAGTAATTATTCACCTGCATGATTTACTGAGAAAGAGACTGTTGAATTGAAGGTAATTGACCCTCTTGTGACTGATATTGATGCTAGCCTGAACGTTGTTATTAAATCAGATTTCGAGAAACCTTGGAAAGGAACAAAACAATAATGCAGGTCACCTAATTTCGAGGAAACTAAGGAACCGAAATGATACTCATCTGAGCTCGATTAGTATGATCGAGATCGATGAGGGTTTGGATCCTGAGATAGAGGATTTTCTAGTTCGAGAAGATCCAGAACTGCAGGGTTCCAAGAGGGAACTTATCGGTCCTACTGAAACTTATGATTTCATGACACATTTTGCACCATGCCTTAAAGGTAATGAAGGGTTCTTCGGTATTATGCATGATCAGAAGAAAACAACAGGTAAGATTGATACATCCTTGTTTGAATATAAACTTCATCATCCCGCCATCTCTTGTATAATGTGATGTTTGTTTCCATTGGGTCGAGCGGTATTACACCGACATTCCTCTCCTATAGTTCATAATTAAAACTCTTGCTACCTAGAATGATTTGTTGAGGCAAGAAAACCGTGATCTCAAGGTGCACACTAAGAGGAAATCTAAATGTATTAAGAGAGCAGGAAACATAGTCATCAAGAATGCAACTAGTGTAAGGGCGATAATAAATTCTGAACTGCCCGAACCCTCTTTAGTTAACTTTTAATGGTAAACAATTTGATTTTCTTTTTCGTTTTATATTTGTTATCAAATTCAAAATAAATCGATTTGAAGTTTGATTTGATTTACTAAAATTAAGGCTGGTTACAAAAGCTTCGATTCTATAGCCAAGTCTCTTTTTACAAAAATTAGTAATTAGTTATGATTATTTTTTTTTTCTAATTTATTAAAATTGTTTTGTTTCTTTTAGGAAATTGGAGATGCTGTTGCTGATTATTGGGAGGAAATATCTTTCAATTATACGCAAGTGATTAGTATTTTCTTTTTCTTCATGTTTTATAGAAACTTTGATCTATTTTTTATGAAACCAACTTTGTTATAAGTGGTTTCCAAAACCACTATTTTGGTAATTTTACTTTATGTTGGGAGATCCATCTCTATCCTATGAGATATGAGTATCTGGATCCCATGATAATTTAAATACTATTCACTTTGTTAGTGAAAAACATATTTTCTTGGAACAGATTATGGACATGTAATTCTCACAACTGAATGGACCAGTGATTTCCATTGGGGCTTTAGAACTGGGTGTCACTGTTCCATTTATGTTTTTCCTTTTATTATGGAAGATTGATATGTTATGCAACTTTAGTCTCATTAGCATGCGATGTTTCATTTTATTCAGTGTTTTAAATTTTGTCTATAATTTTTTGTTTCATATAATATATATGTGATCATCATTTCAACTTTCATATCATGATTTATCCTTGATGTTTAGTTGATGCATCCAACGAATGTTTCATATTAAAGTTTATTTTACTATAATCACTCATAATCACAAGATCATTGGATCTACATTTTTGCTACTCTATCTTATATCCAAACTATCAATAAACACTTTGAGTTTATTCAAGAGATGTTAGTACAAGTCTATCACAAATTTCTCTCGCAGACAAGATAGCTGGAGGTTTGGACTGCACAGAGACATAGACACAGTATAAAGCTAATCTCAGGTTAGCTTTATTCACATTCAATTTATGTTATCAATTTGTTTATTATCAAAATAGGACAGTTCAAATTGGTTGTGACCATTACTCTATCCTTGTTTCAAATTATGTTTTATTAGTATCTTTTTTAAGTTCTTAGATCTTAGATTATAAAACATGAAATATAAAAATATGTGCTTTCTTTATCTACTTTCGAAAACAATTAACAAACATTGATTTCGCAAGGCATTCACCAAAAACTTGCAATTTTTAAATACTATGTTTATAATCACATGTTTATATTTTTGGAAACACTTGTAAATAATTAGATTAAAGTATATAGTATTATAGTTTTAGCTTTAGAGTAGTTTATTTCTTTTCTTTGTTTTAGGACCCTAGTTGGCTAATGGAGCCATTAAACCCGTTAGAATAGACTACACCAAACGGCTTGGGTCAATTAGACAACCCTGGTCTGAATCTATTCTCTCAGTTGACGGTGTGTCACCTATGCCCGTCAACAAATGACGCTAGAAGGAGGGCCTGAATTCAATTGATGGCACATGGAGGTCACAAGAATCCTCCCCCACACACTCGCTCCCCTTTCGTAACACATAGTCGCTCAGACAACAACGTTACATTTGAAACAACAACTACCTTAAATGATAACCTTGAGTTTCCCATTGAACCAATGACATCAGTTCCTCAAGGGGCCGATGTTCAAGAAATTGTTCGTTAGTCACTTATAAGAATGCATGGTGCCTTAGCCCATATTAGACAACTAGGTAGACCACTTAATCAACCCCTTGATTTCTTGGATATTCGAGAACAACTGCAAGGCACTGGTCTGCTCCCAAACCCGTTAGGTGAAAATACTACCAATCCTACTGAAACGCCTATCCTTGGAGTTGGGGGATATGGTATTCCAACTTCCCCACCTAAGTCATCTCCATCCTCTTCAGGGGGAGATTCTTCAGATGAAGGAAGTTCCTCATCAGGACCATCATAGCCTTCGACACCACCAATTCCCATGGCCAATCAAAACAATCCTACCAGACCTTGGCTCGATCAAGATGTCATGGATGTACCCAGACCTCAACACCCATTACCAAAACATCTGAAGAAATGGTTACCCAAATTTGATCTGGATTCAAAACAATCCACTGAAGATCACATCAAAAAATTTATGTTGGCCATTAGACTCCAGAGCGTTGAACATGAGGATGTAGTATGTAGATTATTTCCTTATACTTTTGAGGGAAATGCCTCCACATGGTATTTTTCTCAATAGACCCAAACCATTGTTTCTTGGGACAAGTTTGAAACTTGTTTCTTGGAAAAATTCAGGGATGATAAATCTCTGGAAGTCTTGGTTATGGAACTATCCAGCTTAAAAATGAATCCTAAGGAAAAATTCAAAGATTTTAACCAAATATTTCTTACGTTAAAAAATAAAATCCCTGCATATTCAATGCCCCCTGAAAGCCTAATTGTCACATATTACACTAAAGTTATGCATAATAACATATCAATTTGGGTCAAAAGGTATAAAAAGAACACACCATTAGAATCCTTTGAGGAGGCAAGCCAAATTGAAAAGGATATATTAAGCTTAAAAGATAATCTCAATAGTGAAGCTGAAACAAATTCATCCTCTAAAAAGAAAATAGAAATCCTTACTAGGCCTCCTCAAGCTAAAAAACAACCATAAATTTTAGACTTAGAAAGCTTGCAGAAATCTTTCCAAAATCTATCTAACCAGGTCGTTGACTTGAAGAGATCAGCCGAGGAGGCATCCACAAGAAAATGAATTTTTAAACCTCCTTTCAGAAAACCTTTTCTTCCCAACCGACCGAACCTGACCACTGAAGGTCTAAATTTTGAAAGCTTGCAGTATGCTTTGCAAACCATCTTAGAAGCACATGATAATCCTGCTTCTGTCCCTCCTGAAAGATCTGAAGATGTAGTTGAGGAAGAAGTGCCGGAAGAGGAAGAATCATCTCCCAATATCTTCGGTCACTTCTCGGACAGTATCTTCCAAGCAAATTTTGAAACTGTTCACCCCTACAACACAAGAATCAAAACACAAAACAAACCTTCTTCCGAAGTCAGTAATAATGTGTTTCCAAAATAGTCAAAGAAATCTTAAATTAAACAAATTTTAACAACCCCTGTTTTAGAATACGATTTAATTAAAGACCTAAAAAAATTGAGGGCTAATATTTATGTTTTTGAGCTGTTGAAATTCCCCCTTATTTTACAGAAAATGCTTCAAAGTATCACTGAAAACAGTAAAAACAGCGATCCTAGCAGCAATAAATCAACAGAAAATGGTTCAAATACAACTATAAAAGTCCCAACTAAAACAACGTCTTAACTTCCAAATAAAAGGGATTTAGATGAAAAAACTGTAGCAAATGTAGATAAAACTGTTTTAGGGACAATAGTTAAAGATCAACAGAATTCTGTTGTTAACACCTGGAAAAATGTCCCTCCTTTTTTGTTAACCTTTGAAATTTTCAATAGGAATGTACATAATTTTATGGTCGATTCCGGTGCATCGTCAAACATGATGCCTCTATCTGTTTGTCAAAAAATTAATGCAGAAGTTAAACCTTCTGATCTCAAAATCATTCAGCGTGATCGAACAAATGTTAAAGTAATTTGTGAGCTTAAGAATGTTCTAGTTAGATTATCTTCCAATCCTAAGGTTCACTAGATAATTGACATTATCGTTGTGGATATCCCTAAATTTTATGGTTTGTTTTTTAGCAGGGACTGGTCTGAACAACTGCATGGCTACTTTGCCACATATTGGTCTCATGTGTGGCTTCCTGAAAATGGATAGCCCAACAAGATCAAGATAAATAGAGAATGTTATCTGAAGCACATCGTGACAGATCTAAATGATGCAAATGAACCTTTCACTACATCTGCTAATTCATTTGAAATGTAGGGAATGAACACCTTCTTTGGTAATTTCATGACCAAAATTTCTCCTATTACTGATCTTGGGCAGCAATCAAAAGTTATGACCTATACTCGGGCATATGCTTTGCCAAGTGTGCCAAATACTGCCGACGTAGCCCAAATCCGGTCATTATACTTTGATGGGTCCAAATCCAAAGAAGGAGCAGGTGTAGGTTGTGTACTCATCGATATTGGAGGTAGTAAGAATTTTATTACTTGCAGGTTAGAGTTTGAATGCACTAATAATAATGCTGAGTACGAAGCACTTATACAAGAGCTCATGAAAGATTTGGATATGGACTTGCAGAATTTGATGGTATTTGGTAATTCAGAAATTGTGGTTAGGCAGGTAAGAAAATCCATACATTGCTTATCACCACATCCAAAAAGATACCAAATTGAGGTATGGAGTTTAATGCAAAAAATTTCATCATTTAACAAAAAATTGATTCCTAGACTAAGTAATTCAGAGGCTGATTTATTGGCTAACTTCGACTCTAAATTATTGCCCGCAGAAGGTCTTTCTCCTAATGTGTTTTCGATTGAATTGTTGTTCAGGCCGTCGATCCTAGAGAACATCACCAATTGGAGAGTGTTTGACGATGACCAACAGATCATGAACTTCTAGCATATGGAAGACACCTTCCAAGGTGCAGTCATTGATGAAGGCACTCACGATGAGAACCTCCAAAAATTCATGGTAATATTAGATCAGAGATATCCTGAATCGACATCTGATCTGGTAAACTCTATTCCTAGATCTGTTGTAAGACTATAGAAGTTTTATGACTTGCATGATAAATTTAGAGGGACAGTTAATTGTAAAACGAACAGTTCTTCTTTGATTTATGAGTCAGTTAATTTAGGAACAAAGGACAATCCTCAAAGCATTAATCTAGGGACGAGATGCTCCGAACAAGAATGATATGCTTTTATAAAAAGTTTTAAATAATTTAAAGACATTTTTGCTTGGATCAATGATGACTTGAAAACATTCGATCCTAACATCATACAACATGTCATCCCCATGAAACCCCGGTCTCATCCTTTTCAACAGAAATTAAGGAATATGCACCTTAAATTAGAACCCACCTTTAAAAAAGAACTGAATAAATTACTAACTGCAAAGATAATTTTCCCGGTAAGGCACACACAGTGGGTGTCTAATCTAGTTGTTATAAGGAAGAAAAGTGGTGAAATTCGACTATGTGTCGATTTTAGAAATCTAAACCGAGCATCTGATAAATATAACTACCTTGTTCATCCGATGGAACAAATTTTACAACAGGTGTCTGGTTTCGAAAGACTGTCTTTGTTAGATGGATTTTTGGGATACGCCCGGGTCCTCATGTCTCCCTTATATTAGCTTAAAACCAAATTTGACACCCCATGGGGCACTTATGTCTATAGGAAGATGAATTTTGGACTTATGAACACCAACACCACTTTCCAAAGAGAAATGGACATTTCTTTCCATGGCCTAATAAACCAATCAGTCATGGTCTATCTTGATGATGCCACTGTCTTCTCTAAAAACAAGAAAGATCACTTGTCTCACCTCAGGGTTGTCCTAGAACGATGTCGCAAGTTCAGTATATCTCTCAACCCTAAGAAATCAGTCTTTGTAGTAGAGAAAGGTAAACTTCTTGTGTTTATAGTGTCTAAATATGGAATGATTATTGACCCTGAAAGAACCCAAGCTATTGCTAAACTCTCCCCTCCCTCTTCCAAAAAATCCATGCAACCCTTTTTGGGCAAGATTAATTTTGTCAGAAGATTTGTCCCAAGTTTATCAAAAATGGTAAGACCATTGTAGAATTTAATTAAAAAGGACGTTCTATACCATTGAGGACCACAAGAAAGTTAGGATTTTGATTCCATTATAAAATCAATAGTAGAAGCTCCTCCTTGATGAGCCCCAATTTTTCTCAAGATTTCATTCTTTACACCTTTGCTTCTGATCGATCTTATGTTGATGTGTTAACACCAAAAAATGTTGAAAGTAATGAGATACCCATTTCCTTCATGAGCTCAGCTTTCAAAGGAGCATATATTAACTACCCAACAATGGATCAACATGCATATGTTGTTTTTAAAGAAATGAAACACTTCTGGTCATACCTGCTGAAATCCAGAACCAAGGTTATTGTTCCTTACCCAGCTGTAAGAAACCTGTTAGTACAAAAATAACTGGGTGAGAAAAGGGAAAATTGGATGACGTCGTTAAAGAAATATGACCTCGAAATAACCCCTCCATAGATTGTTAGAGGTCAGGGCCTATGTAAACTAGTGGTTGATTCAGTTAAATAACATGAAGGTCAAATCAACACCTTAACTATAAATAAACATAACAGAAAACAGATCAACTGTGCACAAGTTGTTGCCAACTCTTGGTACGAGAACATTAAATTTTATTTGATACATGGATCTTCTCCTCATTATCTCGATCCTAAAAATAGAAGAGAACTTAGGTTAAAATCTACATCTTTCCAGTTAATTAATGATGTATTATTTCGAAAGAACTCTGATGGTGTTCATGCGTTGTTTAGAAAAGGATGAATCAGAGAAAGTACTATCTGAACTTCATGCATGTGAGCTGGTGGCCACTTTAGTGGAGACAACATAGCTCACAAAGTGTTAAGATCTTGGTACTATTGGCCCACTTTGTTTAAATATTCCCATGCATTGTGTCATAAATGCATAATCTGCCAGAAGGCTACAGGACGGGTGAAAAAGGCAGCATTCCCTTTGCAGCCTGTCACTATAGATTCCCCTTTTCAGCAATGGGGTCTTGACATCATAGGACCAATTAATCCTTCTTCTTTAAAACAACATAAGTATATCATTACAACAATGGATTATTTTACCAGATGGTCTGAATTTGTACCTTTGAAAGTGGTAAACACAAATCAGGTAGTATGTTTCCTTAACTCCCATATCATCACTCGATTCGACATTCCCAAATGTTTGGTCTTTGATAATGCCACCTACTTTTCATCCCTCGATATGAACATTTTTTCTTTGGAAAAAGGGATTAAACTGAAATATTCTGCCAGCTACTACCCTCAAGATAATGGTTTAGAAGAATCAACAAACAAAAATTTAATGAAGATCATTAAGAGGGCAGTTTCAGAGAATCATAATAACTAACACAATGCATTGTATAATGCACTTTGGGCTGATAGGGTGACACCAAAAGTATCTGTTGGTAATTCCCCTTTCTTTCTCATCTATGGAAGAGAAGCAATTCTCCCTCCACATGTTCTACTTCCTTCTCTGCAATTATCACAGAAAGTTCAAGAAGAGGAGTTCCCTCCCCTAGAAAGTCAAATTAATGCCTTGTTAAAATTGGAGGAAGTAAGGGCACAAGCAAAACAGAAACTGGATCAACATCAACAAATTGTAAAAAGATGGGTTGATTCAAATTATTCTTTAGATAGGAATTTCGATGTTGGAGATTTGGTTCTCAAGTGGGACAAAGCTCACGAGGGAAAGGGGGAACACACCAAGTTCTAGAATCTGTGGTTGGGACCATTTGTAATTTCTGAAAAAATTAGGTCCCAGCTCTTTCCGCCTGCAAAATTTGGAGGGACAACCAGACACTTTCCTAGTGAATGGCCAAGCTCTCAAAAGGTATTTCATCTGATGATTCCAGATCCATCTCTTTGTACATAATTTTAATTTTTTTTTTAATTTTCTTTTCTGTTTATTATTTTGGTTCTTTTCATTTTGCTTGTTTTTTATTTGTTTTTGAATAATTATATCTGTGTCACCTTTTCATTTGTTGAAGGAAAATCATAATTTTTATCCAAGAGAAACAACTAATGACCTTTCAAAGAACCGGTACTATAAATGCTAAAACTCATATCAGCGGAAAAAAATTCCTGCTCAAAACAGTGTTGATGGTTTCTTTTCAAACTCTCGAGAAGATATGATTATCATTAATTAAACTCTTAACGTTGTCCCTGTTTTTTAAGAAAACAACTCAGTTATACCTTCTTGTCCTTGAGATGGTTTATTAACAAAAATCTAAGTGTTCAGATCATGGTAAAGATCATTAAATGAGAATATGAATTATATAAGATCAAATTTTGTTTTCAAATATGAGATTTTCAGCATCACCCCGCTCTCTTGAATATCATAAAGTTTTTCATAAATTTGTAAACAAATTCTAGATGGTTGAAAGCACTGCAAATTGTGGGAAGTGTCTATAAACTCATCGAGACACTGAACAGGTTTGTTGGCAGCGGGTAAATGCATGCATGATGCCAAGGCAACTTCGTCGGGGTACTGAACAGGCTTGCTAGTAGAGAAACAATGTCGGGTTTAATAAAATTATCAGGTATGTCCTTTTGAATTAATCCAAGAATAAAGATGGTAGTTATCATGGATGGATGAATCTTGGATAAGATAGAGGTGTTAGAGTGGGTTAAATGGCATCATTGTTGAGGCTATGGATGCCTACTGGAAGCAGTGGCCCTGACAACAGTATCAGAGACGGTTTCCTAAAACATCATTTCGCTCATAATCTAGATTTTATACCAGATTACATTTTTGACAGAAACACATCTGATACTGGACTATGCTATTTCCTGAGTTTTGACCCGAATTCTTGATTTTTTGTAAATTGTTTCTCAAATCTTCATTTTTTTTATTCATCCTAACATGAAATTTTGGTGATGCAGAGATAACTACTTCACCCAGTACGTCGCCATTATTGGCAGCAACATATGATTTTTGATATTGTACACGATTCAAAGAATTTTCATATTTCTGTAGCTTCCATCAACCCATCTATAAACACTTTTTTGAGTTTATTATGACTGATTGGGTTAAAGCCTACTTCATTAATTTTCAATATTTTGATTTTCGATTGTTTTATCTTTAATTCATGACTGTGAATTAAACATAAAACTTGGCTTGTTTTTTTAATAATTTTCTTCCTTAGGTATATCGTTCAACAAACCATTCATATGAAATTGAAATACAAATCTTATAAAATGGTTGTTAGACCCATTTTTTTTGTGTTAATACGATTATTATTTCAATGGTTTGATAGTTTTCGATTTGTGAAGAGCCTTTGATATTTTTTTTTGATAGTCTTGTCATGAATTTGGTGGTCGTACCAACAGTCATACAAATTAAAACACACATGTTGTACTCGCGTCCTCACCTCACCTTGCTGGCTTAACATATTAATGATCCATTCATTACATGCATAGGGTTTCGGTACTCTGTATGTTTGGATCTCATCACAAGGGATGGTAAGGATTACAATCAAACCCCTGGTTTTCACTCCCACTATTTGAGTTATGATAACACACATGCTACATTATTTTTATCTCTCCATTCTCCATTCAAAATTGTTTCTATTGCTCACACGATTCAAACCTAAAACTATCCAGAGTAACCCCTATTGCATTCTGGCTACATTTTTCATGGCGTATTTCATTCACTTGGAGACAAATGGATGCCAGGATTTACTTTATGATAACAATGTGATTGAGGACCTAAAAATATAGGGCTCAAATGTTTTCCTTAAGAAATTTGAAAGCTATAATATTCAAGTGGCTAAATCTTTTGCGCAAACCTTCGATGGTTGCAGAGCTAAAATTGTGGACACACAGTTAGAATTGACCGAGGAGTTTGTGAGTAAAGCAATATGGCTTCCATCAAAGGGTGAAAAATGGTTAAAAAATGATCGAATTGAAGGAGTCCTTTGGATTCTATTTATGACATCCTAAAAGATCAACTGTTGTGTAAAACATATTTCTATCTCCCTGGTAAAACCTAGATGGCACAGTTTGTTGTTAATTCTCAAGAAATTTGTGACATGAGAAGGTCGATATGGATTGGTCTTCCTATACCATATTGGTTTACTCATGAATTTCATTGGTTTTGATTTAGATATGCCATTTTACTTGTTGAGAAGCCTCTATAAGGTATCCAAACGTTAGAAAAGACAAGGTGTTGATTCAAGCCTCTTCCATCATGGATTAGTCAAGATATTGTTGATGTATGACCTGTCAACCGTAGGTGATTGTTGGGAGAATTTTTTGATGAGGAATGGTTTTTCCCAGACTGTTCCTACAACAAACCCTAACTTAGACAAGCCACTGATTGAAGACCAGTTTGGTATTTCGATCAATGGACCAGAGTTTATAAACAGAAACCCTCTAGACATAGGGACACCGAGTAATTCTTCACCTGCAGGATTTCCTGAGGAAGATACAGTTGAATTGAAGGTAATTGACCCTCTTGTGCCTGAGAATGATGCTAGCCTGAACGTTGTTATTAAATCGGATGTCAAGAAACCTTGCAAAGGAACAAAACAACAATGCACAGACTTAGGGTTCAAGAACAAGAAGGCAGGTCGCCTAATTTCAAGGAAACTAAGGAACTGAAACGATACTCATATGAGCTTGATCGTTCTGATCAAGATCAATGAGGGTTCAGATCCGGATATAGAGGATTTTCTAGTTCGGGAAGATGTAGAACTGCAGGGTTCCAAGAGGGAAGTTATTGGTCCTAGTGAACCTTATGATTTCATGACAAATTTGCCACCATGCCTTAAAGGTAAAGAAGAGTTCTATGGTATTATGCATGATCAGAAGAAAAAAATAGGTAAGACTGATACATCCCTGTTTGACTATGCACTTCATTGACCTTCCATCTCTCCTGTACAATGTGATGTCTATTTCCATTGGGCCGAGCGGTATTACACTGACATTCCTCTCCTACATTCCATAATTAAAACTCTTACTACCCAGAATGACTTTTTGAGGCAAGAAAACCGTGATCTCAAGGTGCACACCGAGAGGAAAGATAAACGTATTAAGAGAGAAGGAAACATAGTCATCAAGAATGCAACTAGTGTCAAGGTGATAATAAATTTTGAACTACCCGACCCCTCTTTAGTTAAATTCTAATGGTAAACAATTTGATTTTCTTTTTCATTTTATCTCTGTTATCTAATTCAATAAATTGATTTGAAGTTTGATTTGATTTACTAAAATTAAGACCGGCTACAGAATCTTCGATTCTGTAGCCAAGTCTCTTTTTACAAAAAATAGTAATTAGTTATGGTTAATTTTTTTTCTGATTTATTAAAATTGTTTTGTTTTTTTTAGGAAATTGGAGATGTTGTTGCTGATTACTGGGAGGAAATATCTTTCAATTATACGCAAGTTATTAGTAGTTTATTTTTCTTCATGTTTTATAGAAACTTTGATCTATTTTTTATGAAACCAACTTTGTTATAAGTGGTTTCCAAACCCACTATTTTGGTATATGTTGGGAATCCATCTCTATCCCGTGAGATATGAGTATCTGGATCCCATGATACTTTAAATACTATTCACTTTGTTAGTGAAAACATCTTTTCTTGGAACAGATTATGGACATGTAATTCTCACAACTGAATGGACTAGTGATTTCCATTGCGGCTTTAGACCTGGGTGACACTGTTCCATTTATGTTTTTCCTTTTATTATGGAATATTGATATGTTATGCAACTTTATTTTCATTAGCATGCGATGTTTCATTTTATTCAGTGTTTCAATTTTTTTTCTGTAATTTGTTGTTTCATATAATATATATGTGATCATCATTTCAACTTTAATATCATGATTTATCCTTAATGTTTAGTTGATGTATCCAACGAATGTTTCATATTAAATTTTCTTTTACTATAATCATTCATAATCACAAGATCACTGGATCTACATTTTTTCTACTCTGTCTTATATCCAAACTGTCAATAAACACCTTGAGTTTATTCAAGAGATATTAGTACAAGTCTATCGTAGATTTCTCTCACAAAAAAGATAACTAGAGGTTTGGACCACACAGAGACATAGACACAGTATGAAGCTAATCTCAGGTTAGCTTTATTCGCATTCAATTTATGTTATTAGTTTGTTTATTAGAAAAACATGAAAGTTCAAATTGGTTGTGACGATTACTCTATCCTTGTTTCAAATCATGTTTTATTAGTATATTTTTTAAGTTCTTAGATCTTAGATTATAAAATAGAAAATAGAAAATATGTGCTTTCTTTATCTACTTTCGAAAACAATTACCAAACATTGATTTCGCAAGGCATTCACCAAAAAATTGCAATTTGTAAATACTTTGTTTATAATCACATGTTTATATTTCTGGAAACACTTGTAAATAATTAGATTAAAGTATATAGTATTATAGTTTTAGCTTTAGAGTAGTTTATTTATTTTCTTTGTTTTATGACCCTAGTTGGATAACAAAGCCATTAAACCCGTCAGAATAGATTACACCAAACGACTTGGGTTAATTAGACAACCCTGGTCCAGATCTCTTCTCCTAGTTGATGGTGTGTCACCTACGCCCGTCAACAGATCCTCTTAATGTTGCTCCAAGTTCACTGTCCCAATGCTTTGTCTCATAATTAGATGATCACTTCAAGGGAAGGGAAGGGATTGCATAGGAGAAAAGGCTAGAGAGGGAATGTTGAGGCAAAAACTTAGAAGGGGTTGCAAATACTTGGGCAAGGAGGGAAAAGGGATTTGGGAATAGTTTCACTATTCTAATTCTTGATCTTGGAATGGGACCCCAATACCTCCTTTTATATGAAAAAATGATAATTATTTGGTTTGGGGACGGGATACATCAGGTGAATTGGTCGGGAAACCCTCGATAGCCCGTAAACTTTGTCGAATTCCTTGCAACTTTTTATTTTTTGCATCTTTTGGAGGTAAACGTGGGTTGTTTAGTATGCAGGTAGCGTATGTACGTGGGGATTTCTAGTATGCAGGTAGTGTATGTACGTGGTATGTCTAGTATGCAACTAGCATATTTACGCGGGTAGTAGTGCCGTAGGGCATGTACATGCTCCAAAAATGGTTTTTTAAAGAGAGATCCTCAATGGTATTTTGACAAATTGTCCAAGTAGAAAGGCCAATGCCATGTATGCATAAGTAGATAATTTTAGGGATATAACAGATGCCCCCTAATGTGTTAGGAAAAAAGAGATATTGATGGCGAAAATACATTACAATATCTTTACCAGCATGAATTCGAGTGAGCCCAGGGACCATATTTCGGGAGGCCGCCATCTGCAAGACAATAATAATCTCTCTGAGGCGGGTATACCCATGCTCGGGATGAACTAATAATGGATTCCAATCAAGTAAACTATAGATCCAGGTCATATAAATTTCTATATAAAGTGTAGTCGTGAGAAATACACAATAGATATACATCTCAAAATCATTCAATGATATTCAAATACAATAGAATATGCATCGTCAATAAGAATTAGCCTATGGTCGGAGATGAGGGATTCATAGCTTGAGAAAAAAATTTAATATCTTCAATAGCTCAGGTAGGATTACAATAGGAGTGTAAGATTCACTACTCGAAGGCCTTTGACAAGCCGTCGGGAAAATAATGGAGGATCTCGATAATCGGGCATAAAATTTCATCGATTTTGAATATGGACTTGACTGGACTCATGGGATGGCTGACTCATGAAAGTCAAGAGATAAACTGTAGAATGGCATAATCAAGTTGGATAAAACTTCCCTTGGACAAAAGAATGAAACATGATCAGACTCAGGCAACGTAACATTGACATAAGTTTGTGATGCAGGAGGCACCACAAACTCTCCATATGTTTGGAAGAGTAACCAAATAGAGGAGGACACATATCTATGTAGCGAGAACAAATTCCTAAGTTCATAATAGATCCCAATACTCGAAGAACAAACATAAGGATGTGCTTTGTCCAAGGGAGACTATCTTGCTATTGAAAAAAGAATGTATATTTCTCGTCCCTTCTTTTTGGAATATTTGATTTTTTTGTCTTTTTCAATTTTTTAACGATCTTTGAAAAATAATAAAGTAATTCTACGTTACAAAGGAGGAATGAGTGTCATGAGCAAGAAAACTAGTTCTAAGTGCATGGAACATAATGATGCTCAAGGAAATGAGACATGTGCAGGATAAGGACACTCGAGGAAAATTCCTCCATGGGTCAAGGTGTCAGATCGCAGAGGAAAAAAGTGTTGCAAGGCTGGCATATAATGAATGATTTAAAGGTTCAGTTGAGAGAAACATGGAGCCAACATTAGGCCAAATACGCAAATATGAGACCCACCATGCGATTAGGCATGACACAACAAGACCCCTTCCATGTAAATTTTTACGAGCCCAAGGATGGTAAGATCGGTGGTTTTTTCACATTTAGAGAGTCTGAAAAATAATTAAATAAGACTCCAGAGAGCACCATTTTTGCAATTAGTCCAATCGGCTCGAAAAAGGGGTAAAGTTTCACCAAAAGGACATCTTTTCAAAACCATTTTAATGAGTGTGACAAAGGAAAGATCACTCGGCTATATTTTTTATTTTATGGAGTCTGAAAATAGATTAACTATGGAATCACAACCGTTTTTTAGGTTTTGTCTCCTTAGCCTGAAAAAGTATAAAATATAACTGAGGAGAACTCTCCTGACGAGACAAATCTCCCGAGGCATACCTTTTTCTGTAATAATCTACTGGCTGGAAAAAGGGTTAAACTCATGCAAAGTAGATGTTATTCTGGACCAAATTAACGAGTGTGAAGGAACAAAGTCACTCAGATATCTTTTCAAATTTAGAGAGTCTAAAAAGAGCTTAACTATGGACTTCAGGGGGGTTCATTTTTTGTAAGTAATCTCCAAGGCCCGAAAAAGAGATAAACCAAAACCAAGGAGAATGTTCCTTTTTCAAAAATTTAGTCCCTTAGGCCCGAAAAAGAGTTAAACTTGTGCCTAAGAATACTCTTCTAGAGAACCAAAGTTCCTAGAGCATACCTTTATTCGTAAAATTATCCATCCAGACCGAAAAAGGGGCAAACTACCGCCGGACAGATGTGCCTTCAAATTTGATTTTGGCGAGCGTGAAGGGAAACAAGATCTCTCGACAATCTTTTCATTTTTCGAGAGTCTGAAAAGGGATTAAAGGAGACTCCAGGGGGATACTTTTGTCAAGTAATCTGGATGAGATAAAAAAGAATAAATATAGTTTTGTTGGATGTTTCTTTCAAAATTTATAGCGATCTTGAAAGACAACACAACGTTCTCATTAGAGGGTTTCATGGGTAAGGACAAGAATGATGAAGAAGAAGTATTGGGCTTCAACACAAATTCATGGCAGGACTAAACATGACTCTCATGCCTATGAAGTACTTCAGCATGGGAACCAAATGGAAAATAAGGCTCTAACTAGGATGCTCATGGAAGGAAGGCTCTACTACATAAAGTACAACACACTTATCAACAATGTAGGTTAGTGTCACACTTCTGTGGGGTTGATCCTAAGTCTAATGAACCAGGAAATGAATAATGAAAAAATGAAAGTAGGGAAAAATATAACCTATATGTCAATTTCGAGGTCAATACCTGTTAGAACAGATTGATACGATGAACAAAAGTCACAGAAAAATGTCTCAAAGATCTTGTATATAAGGCCAATAACACGCATTAATAAGTTAATTGTAACGTCCCTGACCATCCATGCCAGGCCACGCCACGCCGAAGAACTCTTACTGTTCTCTCTACGGAACATATTGTAACATACCCAGTATCCAACTAAGCTATGCCACATAAATTTTTCTAACTGCATGTAATTAAGATACATACACACAGAACTCTTGTGGAATTATATAAAAAAAACGTCAACATACAAATACATCTATAACTATACGGATTCACACTGAACTAACATTAAACATATACATACAACATATATAGGAAATACCCATAAAAATAGACACAGTTATAACCGCACATATGACAAACCATAAAAATAAGCATGTAAATAACAATGTGCCATGTAAATTTATCACACAATTGACACTTACCTTGGTAATAATGTCACCAACTACATGCAAAAATTCCACGAACCTCCTAGACTTAGACCACACTGTTCATCACTCTCAACAGTGAGTCAGCCCCTAGCTGGGACTAAACTCCACACGGGTAAAGGGATTTCTAACCAGGCTAAAGGCTCATAGACAATAGGAAAGATCTTTCAGGTGCCAACTCAAACTAACAGCCTACAGTCCCTCATTCCCCACATGCCTGTCCCACCTAGGAAGTGTGCCCCTTCTCTGCTCAAAAGTTCTTCGACTGCCCCACTTCCTTTCCGGGCTTCAACAACAAGTCAGACAAGAAGTCTCAGAGATTGTATCTGTAGTTTAGCACCTTAAGGAAATCAATTCTCAGCAATTCTCTCACTCAGAGAATTTCTCATGGGCCTGACAACCCGCCTCTTCAATATCCCACGAGCTTGACAACCCGATTCTTCAATCTAGCTCCCAAGCTAACCAACTACACCCTCACAAAATGGCCATGGATACAAGTTCAGGTACAATCATGAAGGTACAAAAGATAGCTCAATGGTTGTATGCATGCTCATGGATGATTGAATGGATGACTGAATGATGGAAGGAATGATGGGAAGAATGATGGAAAAGATGATAGGAAATGAACTAAGTCCCAACAATATGTATGCATGTCCCCAAATTGACACTTGTCATGTTGGGAGCTACTTTGGCCCACTTGTCCCCAACTTTAGAACTTAGGATAAAATAATTATCCATACTTTATATTTAATAAATATTAATATAATATTCCTTTTTGGCTTAAGCACCCTAGCTTACCCCTTTCCTTAACTTAGCTTCTCCCTTTCCCTAACCAGTGGAGTTTAGTCCCCCATCTCTTTTATCATGGTCGGCCTATGTGCAACAATGTATTTTATATTAATTATGAGATATATACAAAAATAGGCGCACTGGCCTTTGACATCTAGTCTCTCCAGCCTAATCAAAACATAAGCATCCTAGCTTATAATAACTGGCTCATCAGCCTATAAAACATACATATACACAAAGGCTTGCTGGCCTCACAATCACGTGAACTTATGATGCTGCATGCAGTATCCTGGAATGTGCACACTTCATCATTTCACTACGTAGTACATGCACGCACTATGCCATGAAAGGTGCATACAAAATGTGTCAGACAACTCACCAGCTTAAGTACATTTGCATTTACATTTACATTTGGGTTCAGCCTTAGGGATATTACAATCCTCTCCCCTTATTTATGCACTTTCATCAGTGCATCATGTACCCATGTACAACAAAATTTCAAAAATACTCAAAAATATGTAGGTATTCCGCCCGCATTGCATCCTCATGTTCCCAAGTAGCGTCCTCAGGACTGTACCAGGTCCATTGGACCTTTACAAGCCCTATGGCTCAATTTCAGAGTTGTTTGATTTTCTGATCCATAATGTGTACCAGATGCACTTGGAAAGCGCCTTCTTGTTCCACCTGAATCACATTCCAATCAATAACATGATTAGCTTCAGGTATATATTTCTTGAGCAAAGATACATGGAATACATTATGAACAGAAATAGATGCAAGCAATGCAATCATATAAGAAACTAGACCAATCCTCTCTAGGATTTCAAATGGCCCACAATAGTGAGCTTCCAACTTTGAAAGATTTCCCAACTTCAGGGAACTTCTATTGGCTTTCACTTTCAAGAATACATGATCACCCACTTTAAATTCCCTGTGAGTTCTGCCCTTATCAGCATAACTTTTCTTCCTGTCTTGGGAAGCCTTTAAATTTTGTTTTATTTTTATCATTTTCTCCTCCATTTTCCTAAGCAAATCTGGCCCAATCACTGCTCTGTCTACTGGGTTATCCCAGCTTACTAGTGTGTTGCATTTTCTGCCATAAAGTGCCTCAAATGGGCTCATCTTTAGAGATGCTTGGTACCCATTGTTATAAGCAAACTCTACCAAGTGTAGGTAGTCTTCCCATTTTGATGGTTTATCCATCACATACATCCTTAACATGTATTCAATCACTTGATTCACCCTCTTTGTTTGACCATCTGATTCTAGATGATAAGCTATACTAAAATTCATTTTTTTTCCAAATCCATTAAATAATCCCTTCCAAAATTTTGAGGTAAATTTTGGATCTCTGTCAGACACAATTGTCTTGGGTATGCCATGTAATCTATCAATTTCTTTCATATAAAAATCAACAATGTTCGTTGCCTTGTGAGTGAGATTAACCAAAACAAAATGGGTAGCTTTAGTAAGCTTATCCACCACTACCATGATAGAATCATGTTGCTTGTTTGTTCTGGGAAGTTTAGTCATGAAATTCATTGTTACAAATTCCCATTTCCACTTAGGAGTGGGTAATGGTTGTAGCAAACCAGTTGGGTGTCTATGCTTAGCCTTTACTTTTTGACATTCCAAACATCTAGCAATAAAATCAACAACCTCTTTCTTCGTGCCTGGCCAATAATATTGGCTCTTGACAGCTGCAATAGTTTTTTGATATCCTGGGTGCCCAACATAAGGTACATTATGCATTTCTCTCAATATCAAAATTTTCAATTCCTGGGAATTTGGTACATAAATTTTTCCCCTGTACGTGAGAATTTCATCATTATCTAGCTTGTATTCCTCAATTTTCTGCTGCAAAATACCTTGCTGTAATTTTGCCACTAATTCCTTGTATTGCAAATCTGATTTGGTAGCCTCTATAATTTTGGGTTTTAAATCTGATTGGTACATGCTAATGGCTGTAGAATGCATTTCATGCACTCTTCTGCTGAGTGCATCAACCACTTTGTTCTCTTTCCCCTTGATATGCTTTATATCAAAGTCATATTCGCTCAGAAATTCTAACCATCT
>JASDQU011103594.1:14354-29922 GCA_032191745.1 Picea mariana
CTGCAGCACACTCTTTTAGTTTATTTGTCTTGTCTCGCAAACAGGTGCCCTTATCAGTGGAATATCTTCTTTGACTATCTCCTTCTTGGCAGTAATCTGTGAAGGGAATCTCTTACCTTGTTCCATTAAACCTTTAGCCCTTCAGAAACCCAGATTACTAGGGACGTCTCCCTTGAATTAGCCATCCTAAATAGAAAGTGCTCCCCATCGAGGTGACAGTGGGTGGGGAAGCTCCTGTTACGCCAGTTTGAAGCCTTGACTCAAGCTACCTAAACCCTTCCTACAAACTGTGCGATAACAATACCCATACAACACACTAGTGTCATTGGCCTCATCCGTCATTTATGATGATGTATCAGAAGTTGTTGTTTGGTCTTCCTCTACACACACATCCTTTGCATGCTTTTCCACCTGGTCTTCATGCTCATCCTTCTTCACTTCCTTTCCTGTGCCTTTAAGATAATCCTCGTCCAAATCCTTGGCCAACTTTCGTAAAAGAGAGTGAAATAGTTTTTAAATGACAAATTTATGCAGATCTTCTCATCCAATGTTAAATGTTTCTGGTAGTGGTCAAGCATGTTTTTAATTGTTGCTCGTGTCCTCGAGATATTAATCACAGACTCTGGATCTGGATCTGGATCTCTAGATCTGGATCTTCCTCCATTTGGCTTAACCACCAGAGTGCATAAGCTATTCCCATCCTTCCTTACAACTATATGTCCATAATCCGATTTCCTTCCCACTGATTTTCCCTCCCTGTAAATTGTGCGGCTTTTTCCAAAAAAAAAACCCTGAAAAACTGTCAAAATTAAAATGTTGATAACTTCACTTTCCAGACTCCGTTTCAACTGTTTTTTTTTTTAAATTGCGTATTTTTCCGAGAGGACTCCAAATATCCAATTTGTTTTGCCAAATCCAGCTCAGAATTATCTGATCCTGAAGTGTGTCGCCCTCTTTTTTTTCCAAAAAATATTCTGAAGAAAGACCCCAAATATTTTTTCGTTCTTTGGCCAAGGAAAGTGCTTTGATGCAATCACAGGATGGGAAGATTGTTGATGATTGCAGCTATGTGAGACATTCTCCAGCTTACAAACCTGTAAGATGTGGATCATTGCAGCTATGTGAGACATTCTCCAGCTTACAAACCTGAGACAAAGCCTCTGAGAAGGGTGTGTGGTTCCTATCTGAGACAGAGCTGGAACGTAGAGATGACCTCCTCCATACAGAGAGTTGAGAAGAACTCCAGATGATTCTCCCGTGTAACACAATGAGAAAGGTGATCTGCAGAGTTGGACGTTCCTGTGGCTGAGCACAAGGTGAATGTGTGAAATCCCAAAGTGCTGGGTGCATCGTCATGAGAACAGAAATGAAGATGATGTATTAGGGTCCTCTGAGCAAAAGAGTTGATGAGAAACTCCAGATGACTCTCCTGTGTAATGCAGTGGGAAAGAAGATCTGTTGAGTGGACGTGCCTGTGGACGAGCACAGGTGAACGTGATCCTAGTGGCCGAGCACTAGTGAAAAAGTGGTTCTTCTGTGTAATGCAGTGAGCCAGAGATATAGACATTCCTATGGATGGGCCCCTAGTGGATGAGCACTAGTGGGTGTATCAGATCCCTTGCTATATTGTTCAAGAGTCAAACCTGCCTGTAACCCTAATTGTAATATAAAGGGTACAGGTCGGCCCCACCTTAATGTGACTGGTAATTAATGTAAAAGATAATTAATCTAGTTAATATTAATTATATTATAAGCTAGTGAGGTCGGCCCTGTTGTGCCAATAGATACTTTTGTTGACGGGTTCAGGTTAGTATAAGTAAAGGTAAATTCCCCATTGAGGAATCATATCTTTTACATGAGTTTGGAAATTTCAGCAAGTACATCTTCTTGGGAAAAGTGCGCACCTCTCTTGGGCGCGAAGGTTTGAGCACCCTCTTGTGTGATAGGTCTTATTGGTGGTGAAGGTCTTTCTCTTGAATAATATAGCAAAGGATTTGGCTGGATTTTCTTCCCTTGTTGAGAAGGGTTTCCCAGGATACTTCTTGTGTTCTTGTGCATGGTGTTTCTTCTTGTGATCTTGGTTGCTGCAACATTATGTTTATGGTTAAGACAAATGCAAAAATGGAATGAACTACATGCTTAACCTAGCTTAAAATCAACAAAGATCACCAGCTCCGATACCACTGTAATATCCCCAATTGAATGGGCTAGAACATAATGTCCTTCTATGCAATAAATGTTCTTGATGCTCTGATCTGGTTGACAAATTTTCACAAATAGTTTGCATGCATTCTACTAATAGGCATTTGGTCAAACATATTGCATGTAATACAAATACACCAGAGATAGAAGAGATTGTTATCCCCATTTTGTGGATAACTAAGGAGATCATGTCTCGAGGCCCTCAGGTTGCAGATATGGACTGTCGAGAGACTACATGACCAGCAGTACCCTTTTGCACAGATGGAAAACCCACTCACCACCACAGATAGTCACAGTTTTGCAGATGGCATCCACCACACCATCTAGCTTTCGGAAGGCAGTGGGTCTTGCTCGATGAGGTACAAGTCAGTATTATGGTCAACATCATTTCAATATTCAAGTAATTTGATTATGTTCTATCTTAGATTGCTCTAGATTTCATGATATACGTTTGGAAATTATGCCTTTTGTCGTGCTTCACATTGGTGGTCGACATTGTGCCCTAGTAAGTGGTTTTCCTTGGGGATGGGTTTGCTACTGGGAACTCCCTTAATGATCCATCGTACCGTTCCCGACCATACTTACCACTTTCCATCATTGTTCCCCTCCATTTCCTCCCTCCTTAACTCAATGGCAATCACGGCTAGCTGAAGATGACGCATAAAACCAAGACAAGAAGGTTTGATGAAGCAAAGTGCTGCTACAGCAAGGGTCTACTAGCAAACCCTAGAAAAATCGGCCCAAAGTGTAGAAAACCTAGGCTTTAAGGTGTCTCCTTCTTCTCAGCTTATAGATAGTACGACTAGCAAAGATGAAAAGGGAATGAGAGTGTAGCTACGGCTAGGCTCTCTCTTTCTTCAACAATGGCTGAAAAATTCTCTTAATGGGGACATGAGACAAGGACCTACTTGTGTGCTTGTCACCTAGGGTTTTGTTCAGCAAAATTATAAATATATGCAAGAAATAAATAATGCAACCATTCAATCAAGAAGTTTTGCAGAAAAATACTCACATATCACCAAGAAAAAGCATTGCAAACCCTAGTTGTAACACCTTCCATCAAGAGAAATGCCAAAACATGTCAAGAAAATCCTCCTTCAACAATTGCACCTCACTAAATCAGCCAAATAACCCAAGTCTAGGGCAAATTTCAGACCTCACTCTTTAGTGAGTGTGAGATGATGAAAAAAAATGAAGGTGAAAATCCTTCATTTATACAGTATCATGACCTAAATTTACATTTTCGGTCATGTAAAAGGCCGACAAGGCCAAAATACTAAAATCATATTGTTTTACATTAAATTGTCAAATTAAAACCCTAATCAAGTTGAAAAGAGATAACAAGCCCCTCTAAGGGAGACGTTAGCCCCTTCTAGGGCAAATGGAGCAAAACGTTAGCCCTCCTTAGGCTTCTCCAACCTGCCACACGTGCCAACACTGCCCAGTCTGCCTCCCAAGACGTCCATAATACTAGATGACATCATGGTCATGATGGGTGACATCCTAGGCCTTCCAAGGCCAACGTTCCACTGAAAAAGGGCCAATCCCCCTAGGTCAAGCTCTGTCAGGGTGCCTCTGGTGGAACGTCCTCTTCTTCTCCAGTGCAAAGCCCCTAATCCATCTTTGTCCTATCTCTGCCTTCTGATGGGTCTCAGCATCCATCTGGTGGGCTCTTCAACCCCATGGAGGTCCGAACTGATCATCTCCCCATATGTACCGGTCCAAATGGCACCTATCCGTCGGGCATGGTCCTGCACATCAAAAGCTACGCCCTCCATGGGCTCATTAGTCACAGGGATCATAGCAATGTCAATCACATCTCATCATCAATATTATTAAACATGTGCATAAAATCCCTAATACATCAGTTAACAACTCAAAGACGTTACACAAGCCTACAATACAAGTCTGGGGGAAAGGACAAGGCGTCCTATTGGGCTAGTGTCCACTAGAAAAGGAAAGTTCCCGAAGAGGCCTCATCCAAGCCATGTAAGTGGGTGATGTGGTCAGGGGATGTCCAAGCATCTGGGTGCAATGAGGGCCAAGGATGCAAGAGATGTTACCTATGGATGCCTTTGTTAGAAAGCGAGTTGTACTTGTCCTGGATGCATTGTTTCCAAGCCCATTCTTGCCTTTTATTATTTTTATTCCTTTATCTTTTATTGCTTTTTCTTTTTTTGTTCAAGAGCTAATCAGGGGACACTACCCTAGCGTGGTGACCAGTGGTGACAGCGTTACCCACAAGTACTTTCACAGAAATAAGAAGGTTGGCTCGTGATGAGACCCCCTTTCCCTTGGCCATGCAACCAAGAGTCACTGCCCTAGCGTGGTAACCAACTGGTGGCAATGTCATACTGCTAGGTACCCATGGACCTAATAAGCTAGCTCGTGATGAGACCCCCTACCCTCTGGTTAGGTCTTGTTTTATTATTTTTTCGGGTCCCTCTTGTTTCTTGCTAAGAAGTCGTTTATTGCTTTCTCGGGGATCCCTGGGCGAAGCATCTCGAGGTTTTATTTTTAGGCTTTTATCTTTTACCAGCTTGCTTTTACCTTCTGGGCCTTTAGCCCCTTCTTCCCCCGAGATAAGGTGCAGTCCTGAAAATAGGTCAACCCAGTGCCCAGACAAGTGGAATGGGATAAGTGAGCGGGAAACTAGATGAAACAGTGGTGCTATGATGGGAGCGAACGATGGCTTTTCAGAAATCCCCCCAGTGGAAAACCAAAACCTACAGACACAAGCTTGCTAGGGCACCCTATCAATCCCCCCAAACATGGTCAAGTGGGCAAGTGTAAGATCCAAGCAATTGTTAGAAATAAAAGGAATCAGATGCATACATTCAATGGTTTTGATGATCAAAGTGACACATACCATGATACCTGGACTAATTACCTCATGGAGCAAGAACCATCTCTGACAGAGGACCAAGCCGATGGTGATGGATGTTGCTGCTGCTGACAAGACAAAGGTGCTGGAAGAAAGAAAAGGTGGGCCCTCCAGTGCCATGCTAAAGTCAATCCTGCTCTCGGTACTCCATGTCTAGGACCTGTGGGCCTCGAGACATGATCTCCTAGTTATCCCTAAAAGTGGGGGATAACAGTACCGTTTTGGGGCAAGAAACAAGGGGTGGCGTTTCCTGCAACTTAGCTTAAGACGATTATCCCCCACTTTTAGGGATAACGAGGAGATTATGTCTCGAGGCCCATAGGTCCTAGACATGGAGTACCGAGAGCCAGATCGACTTGAGCATGGCCCTGGAGGGCCCATCTTTTCTCCCTATCAGTGCCTCCACTTTGTCAGCAGCAACAACAACATCCATCACCTTCAGTTTGGTCCTGTATCAGAGATGGTTCTTGCTCCATGAGGTTATGAGTCCGGGTATCATGGTATGTGTCACTTTGATCCTCAAAACCTTTGAATATGTGCATTTGATTCCTTTGTTTCTAACGGGTGCTTGGATCTTATGCTTGTCCACTTGACCATGTCTGGGGGGAATGACAGGATGGCCTAGAAAGCTTTTGTCCATAGGTTTTGAGTTGCCACCGGGGGGATTTCTGAAAAGCCATCGTCCATTCCCGTCATACATACCACTTTCCATCTTATTTCCCGCTCACCCATCCCATTACACTGGTCTGGGCATAGGGTTGGCCAATCATTTAGGGGTTGTACCTTACCTTGTGGGAAGAATGGGAAAAAAGGGCATGGGGAATAAAAGCAGCTGACAATAAAAGCCTAAGAATAAAACCTCGAGATGCTTCGCCCAGGGATCCCCAAGAAAGCAATAAAAATCTTCTCAGCAAGAAACAGAGGGACCCGTAAATAATAAAACAAGACCTAGTTGAGGGATAGAGGGTCTCATCACGAGCTAGCCTATTCCATGGGTACTGTTATCCCCCACTTTTAGGGATAATTAGGAGATCATGTCTCGAGGCCCACAGGTCCTAGACATGGAGTACCGAGAGCCAAATCAACTTGAGCATGGCCCTGGAGGGCACATCTTTTCTCCCTTTCAGCGCCTCCACTTTGTCAGCAACAACAGCATCCATCACCTTTGGCTTGGTCCTGTATCAGAGATGGTTCTTGCTCAATGAGGTAATGAGTCGGGGTATCATGGTATGTGTCACTCTAATCCTCAAAACCTTTGAATATGTGCATTTAATTCATTTTGTTTCTAACAAATGCTTGGATCTTATACTTGTCCACTTGACCATGTCTGGGGGGAATGACAGGATGCCCTAGTAAGCATGTGCCAATAGGTTTTGAGTTGTCACTGGGGGGATTTCTGAAAAGTCATCATCTGCTCCTGTCATATTACCACTTTTCCATCTTGCTTCCCGCTCATCCATCCCATTACATTTGTCCAGGCATTGGGTTGGCTAATCATTTAAGGGTTGCACCTTGCCTTGTGGGAAGAAGGGGCTAAAGGCCCAGAAGGTAAAAGCAAGCTAGAAAAAGATAAAAGCCTAAGAGATAAAACCTCGAGATGCTTCGCCCGGGGATCCCCGAGAAAGCAGTAAAAAGCTTCTCAGCAAGAAACAAGAGGGACACATAAAAATAATAAAACAAGACCTAGTCAGAGGATAGGGGGTCTCATCACGAGCCAACCTATTCGGTCCATGGGTACCTAGCAGTATGACACTACTAGCAGTTGGTTACCATGCCAGGGCAGTGGCTCTTGGTTGCATGGCCAAGAGAAAGGGGGTCTCATCACGGACCAGCGTCTCATTTCTGTGAAAGTACTTGTGGGTAACACTGCCACCACTGGTCACCACGCCAAGGCAGTGTCCCCTGATTAGCCTCTTGAAAGAAAAAGCAATAAAGAAATAAGAATAAATGGCATGAATGGGCTTGGAAACATTTGCATCCAAGACAGGTGCAGCTCGCCTTCTACGAAGGCACCCACAGGTAAGCCTTGCATTTCCCTGCTTTCACTGCACCCCTTGTCAGGACATCCCTTATCCACCTCACCCATTTATATGACTTAGATTTAATCTCTTCCGGAAACATCCCTTTTCCAATGGACACTAGCCCAATAGGACGCCCTACCACCTCCTCCAAATTTGTATTGCAGATTTGTATAATGTCTTTGAGCACTTGACTGGAGTAAAAGGGGTTTTATGCACATGTTTAAAAATATTGATGATGAGATGTGATTGACATTGCTATGATCCCTGTGACTTATGAGCCCATGGAGGGCGTAGCTGTTGATGTGCAAGATCATGCCCGACGGACAGGTACCACATTGGACAGGTACACATGGGGAGATGATTAGTTCGAACCTCCATGGGGCTGAAGAACCCACCAGATGAATGTTGAGACCCCAGCAGGGGGGAGAGACAGGACAGAGGGGTTTGCACCGGAGAAAAGGAGGACGTTCCATAGAGGCACCCTAGCAGAGCCTTACCTAGGGGGGGTTGTTCCCTCTTCATTGGAATGTTGGCCCTGGAAGGCCCAGGACGTCACCCAGGATGCCCATGACATCATCCAGCACTGTGGACGTTTTGGGAGGCAGCTATGGTTGTTTTGGCATGCGTGGCAAGTTGGAGAAGCACAAGGAAGGTAACGTTTTGCTCCAGGAGGCTGCATTTGCATTAGAAAGGGCTAACGTCACCCTAGAAGGGGCATGACGTCTCACTTTTTCTTGATTAGGGTTTCATTTATTGCATTTAATGTAAAACAGTATTATTTTAGTATTTTGGCCTTGTCGGCCTTTTAATGACCTAATTTTTAATAAAGGTCATTGGTATGGTATATATTGAGGGTTTTTACTCTCATTTTTTCATCATCTTTCACTCGCCACTTGGTGAGGTCTGAAATTTGCGCCCTATTCTAGGGTTTTGGCTGAAATTCTAAG
Organism: Picea mariana; assembly: GCA_032191745.1. Classification (NCBI taxonomy): domain Eukaryota; kingdom Viridiplantae; phylum Streptophyta; class Pinopsida; order Pinales; family Pinaceae; genus Picea; species Picea mariana. The sequence goes on from JASDQU011103594.1 coordinate 22,409, forward strand.
GTGCACTTGTTGAAGGAAGCATGTTTTGGCTATTTCTGCCATTTCCCTTGGTGGAAGGTTTACAACTAGGGTATGGCTATGTGATTTCTTGGTTAAATGTAAGTGAATTTCTGCAACACTTCTTGATTGAATGGTTATGGTACTATTTACTTGCATTTGTTATTATAATTTGCTGAATTAAAACCCTAGTTGACAACCACATGCTAAGGTCCTTGTCTCATGTCCCTACCAAGTTAAAGAGCCTTTTGACTTTGTTGAAGTTAGATAGAGCCTTTCCATAGCAACACTCTAATCCTATTCTTCTAGCCTAGCCATTTTTTACTTGTTGTTGAGTTAAGGAAGGAGAAAACGCACTAAGGCCTAGGGTTTCTACAGCTTAGTAAGTTGTTTTCCCTAGGGTTTGATTGATGAAGCCTTGACATAGCAACACTTCATCATCAAACTCTCTTGTCCTTAGCCATCACTCAAGATAGTCGTTTTGTTCTTATCGATGAGTTGAAGAAGGAGGAGAAAGCACTAAGGCCTAGGGTTTCTACACCTTAGTGAGCCTTTCTCCCCTAGGGTTTCATTGTTGAGGCCTTGCCTTAGCAACACCTCAACATTTAACCCTCTTGTCTTCAGCCATATCTTTTCTTGCTCAAGCTAGCAGTTTAAATTTGTCTTTTGAGCTAGAGAAGGAGGACGACGCACTGGGGCCTAGGTCATCTACACCATAGTGAGTCGTCTCCCCTAGGGTTTGACTTGTTGAAGCCTTGCTATAGCAACACTTCAACATCAAAACCTCTTGTCTCTAGCCCTGTTATTATCATCACGGCCCTTCAACATTTGTAGCCCTTTTTGACTCCATTTGCCCTAATAAGGCACTAATCTAAGACCTCCATTGTTTGAGTACCCTTAATCACATACTACTTCTAAACACTCTTGAACAACCACTAACCCTTCTAACCCTAGCTTAGACTAACATCTACTAACCCTACTGCTACCATTGTTTATTTATGCTATACTTATATCATTGAAGCATTTATATCTTTACAAGCAATTGAATGATTAGCTAAGGTGTTGCTTCTTAATGTTGATATTGTTACATTGAATGCCAAAGTTTCTTTAGCATTTATTGCGAAGTGATATTGTAATCATTGCTATTGGGTAAACATTGATTTACTTCGTCAATATTATTGCTCAATTGCTTATTATCAGAAAGTCATTGATTATAGGAAGTACTAACCAACAAGTAAGCTTGCACATGTATAGTTTCTTTGTTGCTTTGTCTCGGGCAAGTACACTTCTTGGTTATTACTCCCGGTTACCTTTTATCTTTATTGTCTATTAAGCCGGACTTTCTGATCGGTGGTGACTTGTGAGGGGGGAATATTTACTTATCCATAAGCCTTTTGCCTTCTCAAAACCCCAGGTCACCAAGGACGTCTCCCCTGGGCTCCCTAAACAAAAAGAACCTTCCCATTGAGGTGACAGTGGTGGGATTGGTTCAGTTACGCCAGTTTGACCTCCTTTCATTCGTCTATTATCTTGACTACAAACTGTGCGATAACGGGTACTTAACGGTATGACACTACTAGCAGTTGGTTACCATGCCAGGGTAGTGGCTCTTGGTTGCATGGCCAAGAGAAAGGGGGTCTTATCACGAGCCAGCCTTCTCATTTTCGTGAAAGTGCTTGTGGCTAACATTGCCACCACTGGTCACCAAGCTAGGGCAGTGTCCCTTGGCTAGCTTCTTGAAATAAAAAAGCAAATAAAAAGATAAAAAAAAATAAGACAAGACCTAGTTAGAGGATGGGGGGTCTCATCACGAGCCAGCCTATTAGGTCCATGGGCATTTAGCGGTATGACACTACTGGCATCTGGTCACCACGCCAGGGTAGTGGCTCTTGGTGGCATAGCCAAGAGAAAGGGGGTCTCATCACGAGTCAGCTTCTCATTTCCGTGAAATGCTTGTGGCTAACACTGCCACCACTGGTCACCAAGCCAGGGCAGTATCCTTTGACTAGCATCTTGGAAGAAAAAGAATGAAGATAAAAGGCATGAATGGGCTTGGAAATATTTGCATCCATGACAGGTGCAGCTCACCCTCCACAGAGGCACCCACTGGTAAGCCATCTCTGCTATCATTGCACCTTTTGCCCAGGCATCCCCATCCACCTCATCCACTTACATGACTTGGATTTAATCCTTTCCAAAAACATCCCTCTTCCAGTAGACATTAGCCCAATAGGACGTCCTGTCACTTCCTCCAAACTTGCATTGCAGACTTGTATAATGTCTTTGAGCACTAGACTGGGATAAAGGGGTTTTATGCACATGTTTAATAATATTGATGATTAGATGTGATTGACATTGCTATGATCCATGTGACTTATGAGCCCATGGAGGGCGTATCTGTTGATGTGCAGGATCATGCCCGACGGATAGGTACCACGTTGGACAGATACACATGGGGAGATGATTAGTTCAGACCTCCATGGGGCTGAAGAGCCCACCCGATGGATGTTGAGACCCCAGCAGGGGGCAGAGACAGGGCAGAGCGTTTGTACCAGGGAAGAGTAGAAGAATCCACCAACGGTAGCTGAGCAGACCAGTACTTAGGGGGGTTGTGCCCCCTTCACTGGAACGTTGGCCTTGGAAGGCCTAGGACGTCATCCAGGAGGTTCATGACATCATCCTTGCTTCATGGACGTTTTGGCAAATAGACAAGGCAGTTTGGCACGTATGGCAAGTTGGAGAAGCCCAAGGAGGGCTAACGTTTTTCTCCAGGAGGCTACATTTACCCTAGAAAGGGCTAACATCACCCTAGAAGGAGCATGACATCTTACTTTAGCTTGATTAGGGTTTTAGTTTATGACATTTTAATGTAAAACAGTATTATTGTGTATTTTGGCCTTGTCGGCCTTTTGATGACCTAAAAAGTAATTAAGGTCATTGCTATTGTATAAATTGAGGGTTTTTACTCTCATTTTTTCATCAACTTTCACTCACACATTAGTGAGGTCTGAAATTTGCGCCTTTCTTAGGGTTATTGGCTGAAATTTTGAGGCGCACTTGTTGAAGGAAGGCTTTTCTTGGCATTTTTGGCATTTCTTCTTGGTGGAAGGTTTACAACTAGGGTATGGCTATGTGATTTCTTGGTTAAATGTAAGTGAATTTCTGCAAAACTTCTTGATTGAATGGTTGTAGTGTTGTTTTCTTGCATTTGTTATTATAATTTGTTGAATTAAACCCTAGGTGACAAGCACATGCTAAAGGTCCTTGTCTCATGTCCCTACCAAGTTAAGAGCTATTTGATTTTGTTGAAGATAGATAGAGCCTTGCCATAGCAACACTCTACTTCTATTCTTCTATAACCTAGTCGTTTTTATCTTTGTTGTTGAGCTAAGAAGGAGAAAAATGCACCAAGGCCTGGGGTTTCTACACCTTGGTGAGCCGTTTTTCCCTAGGGTTTGTCTAGTGAAGCCTTGCTTTAGCAACACATCACTTACAAACTCTCTTGTCTTAGACTTTATCAATCATTATTCAAGCTGGCCGTTTTTATTATTGCCATTGAGCTAAAGAAGGAGGAGAGAACACTAAGGCCTAGGGTTTCTACACCTTAATGAGCCTCTCTCCCCTAGGGTTTCATTGTTGAGGCCTTGCTTTAGCAACACCTCAACATTTAACCCTCTTGTCTTTGGTCTTTCATTATCATTTCAGTCCTTCAACCTTTGCGTCCTCTTTGACTCCATATACCCTAGCAGCACACTGATCTAAGGCCTTGTGTATTGAGTACTTTGATCACAAACAACTTCTAAACACTTTGAGCAATCTCTTACTAACCTTTCTAACCCTAGCCTAGACTAATCTTCTAACCCTATTGCTGCTACCTTTTACTTGTGTTATAAACATACTCATTGCAGCATATATTTGTCTTTAAAAGCAATTGAATGATTAGCTAAAGCGTTGCTTCAAGTAGTGTTACATTGATGATAAATTTTCCATTGTTTATTGTGAAGCTTCATTAGCATTTATTGTGAAGTGATATTGTGTAATGATTGCTATTGTATAAACATTGATTTACTTCATCAATATTATTGCTCAATTACTTATTATCCAAAAGTCATCGATTATATGAAGTACTAACCAGCAAGCAATCTTGCACATGTAGTTTCATTGTTGCATTGTCTCGGGCAGGTATTCTTATTGGTTACTATTTCTGGTTATCTTTCATCTTTATAGGCTATAAGCCGGATGTTCTGCTCGGTGGTGACTTGTGAGGGGGAAATTATCAATTAGCCTTGCAAAACCTTTTGCCTTCTCAAAACCCCAGATCACCAGGGACGTCTCCCCTAGGCCTTACCTCCCTGAACAGAAAGAACCGTCCCATTGAGGTGACAATGGTGGGATTGGTTCAGTTACGCCAGTTTGACCTCCTTTCATCCGTCTTTTATCCTAACTACAAACTGTGCGATAACAAAGCCTAAGTCAATAGAGAAATAGAAGAAAAAGGTGTTGAGGGGGGACTTAATTAATTAATCACTCAACTTAGGAGGAAAAGTGCCTAGCTTAAGTGATGTCAATGAAGAATTAGATCGAGAAAATATAAAAGGAGGAATTCGACCTAATTCCTCGTTATGTTATGTTTTGATGTTGAGAACAATTTTCAAAGGAGGAAATCGACCTCTTTGATGTTTTGTGGATTTCTGGAGGAAACCACCACCCAGATCAGTTTCGGTGTTGGAAGATACACCCTAGCCTATCAGAGATACCATCCAAGTATTTCACCGTGCTAGTTCAGGAGTATTGAGATCTATTGCAGAGATTGCGTAGTACAGCCAGTGAGGGCGCAAGGGTTAGAGAGGGTTTTGTGTAGCTGCACAAGACCAGGGCTTATCTCATCGATTCCTTCTGACCCAATTGAGGATCAGCCAAGGCGCTTCTTTTGAGCCACCGGTCATCCAATTCTGACAATGGAATATACTAGGTCTCATCAGACAACCAGGAAGTGCGCAACTCTTGAGGAGGGATGTTTGGGGTTCCAAGGGGATTTCCGAATCAGATCAGAGAAAACCCTTCTGACCCAGTACAGAGGAGGCTAGGGTGCACATTTCGAGACTAGTATCAGTGGATTCCGTCGATGGAATCACTAGGGCGCACTCCCAGAGTCTAGGAGGTGCGCAACTCCCCAGGGGATGTCATCTGGGGTTCATCCAGAGCTTCAGAGAGTTGATCTTCAGTCCGACAATTATCAAGAGGAGCCTAGAGGCCAGGGCGCTCAGTTTGGAACAGTTTTCAAGTTGATCGGTTGAGTATAGCCACCAAGGCAAGTTTGTCCAGCATTTCCAGCAGTTGTCGTGAGTTTTCGGAACTGCATTTTGACGATCTATCCTTACATGTGCAGATCTATCGACATCTTCTGATAACGGGTATTTTGTATTAGTTGCATTGTATTCCAGTGATGATCCATGAGATCAGGTTGATGATTATTTCTCTGCTTTCCGCATATCAGTTGTATTGAGATTGTGATGGCTCATTACTTCGCATGCACCATATATACTGTTCAAACCTTATTTGTATGACACACACATGCAAAAATAACCAAGCATGTTAAACAATTAACTAAAACGCATCTAGAAACCCCCAGAGTATCAGATCCGAGAGTAAAAACACTAGTTCAACAGTAGATATCCAGATCGGTCGGATTTGGGATATTTCAATGGTATCAGAGCCTTCTTCCTACCAACCTGTGAAGAAGTGTTTCTCATGATCCCATGATTCCGGGAACAAATGCAGAATACCCAGAGGGCCAAGGACATATTGGGGACGAGTACATTCAGTTCCGTAGGGGACATAATAGAGACAGAAGAGAAAGGAACAGAAGGGACTATACTCCCTTCCACACTCAGTCAGATACAGAGCTAGAGTTAGAGAACACAGATCACATCAGCGCTGACACAGAGGCAAACATAGAGAGGAATATGTGTGACATACAGGAAACACCAGAGGTTAGGGGGAAAGGCCCCGAGACACATTCTGACAGTACGCAGGCCATCTTGAATGACCTAGCCAGAGGACAGCAGGACATGATGAACGACATAACACAAATGGTCATCAGCACACAGATGATCCAGCACAGCGTGAGCACTATGGGTGCCAATTCCGCAGGAGGAGCGAGTGGTTCAGAACACTAGGGAGGTGGGCCCAGTGTGTCCAGTGGATCTCAGGGTAAAGCGAGTGGACACCCTTCACCTAACTGTGCTTATACATCATCTGGGAGGATTCCCCAACCATTATATCCGCAGTTCCAGGGGGGACAACTGTTGGGACAGCCAGGGCAGGCAAGAGGACAGCAAAGTCAGGGACAGGCAGTGCCACATGACCTATTTGGAGAGTACAACAGAGATTATTTGGCACTAAGACCAGAGTTCCATGCAAACATGAGTTTGCTAGACTATTGTTCGATCAGGTATCAGAACAGACCGCGGGAGGCACCGAGAGGCAGTGCGCAAACTCAAAACATGGATTTCATCAAGAAAGTGGGAAAGTTGAACATTCCTACTTTCGACGGGTCATCACGATGCTTAGTTCAGGCATGGGTACAAAAGCTTGACACATATTTCATGCTTAACCCGATGAAAGAGTCAAAAGCTCTCAGCTTCGCCACCTTGCACTTGGATGGGGAGGCCCACAAGTGGTGGTACCATGGGTTGGTGACCTTGGGTCACAGCCACATTACTTCGTACTTGGAGTTCACCGAGAGGTTGATGGAGAGGTTTGACAGGACAGATCCTGAGCTGCATTTTAAGGATCTTACACAGTTGAGACAGCCAGGGTCAGTTGAGGCCTTCATCACAGAGTTCCAACAGAAGGCAGTGGTCGTATCAAATATATCAGAGCACAGGTTGGTGATGTTCACCGAGGCATTGACGGAGCCATTTAGGGGTTGGGTTAAGGCTTTCAAGCCTCACACCCTATAGGAGGCCATTGTGCGCACGAGAGAAATGGGTGTTGAAATTAGTGCAGCTGCAAAAGCCATTCTCCTGGAGGATGGCATAAGACCCTAGTTGCAGACTAGGGCCCCCAACACACTCCTGGCGTTTCTTGGYATGAGACCAACCAGTGAGAGCCATGGAAAAAGACATGTTGCCATCCTAATACACACTTGCTAGCGTGAGCTAAGTCCAACTCACTTAGTGTGTCCTCGGAGACACAATGTCTAGGTTCCAAGTCCACACTGTCACCTTGACTGGAACCTCTTCCTTCTAGGCTCACTCCTAGGGAAGCCAAGGGGGGTAGTCCCTAGTTACTAGATTGATTTTAGAATTAATGTTCTAGGAGTTAGTTTTAATTTGTTATAGGCCAAAGGGGAAAACTAGCCTAAGATGCTAAGGCAGCAATGCAAAGTGCAAGTCTAATCTGAATGACAAGCAGCCCTTTCCCTAAGTCAACTAAGACTAGTGCCTAAGGTTGGGCAATGGGGTCAACTAAAGTTTGGGGGTGGTTTATTATAACAAGTATTACAAGTAGAT
>JASDQU011103596.1:1895-19774 GCA_032191745.1 Picea mariana
GCTTCTAGCTTAATTGTTGTGTTAAGATGCCAACCTAGTGCTATGCTTCCAGCTTAATTGTTGTGTTGAGATGTCAGCCGAGTGTTGTGCTTCCAACTTAATTGTTTTGTTGAGATGCCAGCCAAGTGCTGTGCTTCCAACTTAACTGTTGTGTTGAGATTCCAACTCAATTGATGATGCCATCTTAATTGTTGTGTTGAGATTCCAGTTTAATTGCTAATGCCAGCTTAATTGTTGTGTTGTGATTCTAGCTTAATTGTTGTGTTGTGATTCCAACTTAATTGTTGTGTTGTGATCCCAGCTTAATTTTTGTGTAGTGTGCCATCCTTGTGCTGTGATGATGTGCCAGCCTCATGCTGTGATGATGTGCCAACCTCGTGCTGTGATGATTTGACCAACCTTGTGCTGTGATGATGATGTATTAGTTTTACACTAATCCATATTGATGCAGATGATGATTTCATTCCACTGTGAATGACGATGTTGCTGATGAGAAAAATTTCCGATGATTTATAGATATGCCAATCAGTGTTCCAAGATGTTGTTGATGATGTTGTCTTCTCACTCACCTGATGTTGTCCTCTCTCTCACCTGATGCTGTTGTAGAATACCCTTCTTGTTAAGGGGGAGTGTTGAAATAATGTAACTGCAAAGAGTATTCTATTTATTATTGATGTATTATTCATTAGATCAATCCCCTTTTGTGGATTGATCATGTCGTGTATTATAAATGACCAAATCCCCTTTTGCGGATTGGTCAAACCTTAATTGTAAGAGGCTAAATGAAAAGTCAGCCCCATAATATATTAAAGTGGTTATAACCACCCAAATTAAGAAGTCGGCCCTGAAAATTCACCTGCAAGATTGTATAAATAGAGAGGCTAGCACCTCATTTGTACACATACTCACTTGTTCATCAGAGTGCAAGTTTGGAGCTGTAGTTGGAGAAGAAGAAGAGAGAGAGAGAGAGGCACACTTCTTGGAGAGGACTTTTTGTATTTGTTTGAGTTATCTCTTGGCATTGTATTGACTATCTATATTAATGAAGTTTTTGATGGGTTTTCTCCCCCATGAGGGTTTCCGAGGATAAATGTTGTGTCTCTTGTGATTGTGTATTTCTCAGTGATCCTATCTATGCTATGGTTATCTAATGAATTGAAAAGAAACCTAATAATAGCTTAGAACCTTAACATATGGAAATAATGAACTTCTTGTTTACCTCATTGTAAATATGATATGCCTTGTTGGTATTTGAATACCCCAAGAAGATGCACTTCCAACTCTTTGCATCAAGCTTGTTTCTTTCTCCTTAGGAATTAAGACATAGCAGGTGGAACCAAAGACCCCGAGATGCCTCATCAAAGGAATGCAACCATACCACATTTCATAAGGAGTCTTCTTCCCAAGAGCATGAGATGGACCCCTATTTTTCACATAGATTGCAACCCAAATCATCAATTTCAGATTTTTGAAAAACATCATGGAATGAACAATATTTGAGAGTCACGTTCATTCTTTCAGCTACACCAACTATTGATGATTGTATGGAACTATGGTTTGATGTAGAATCTCATGTTGGAAAATATGTTTTTCAAATTCATTAGATGCATATTCTCTTCTATTATCAGTACAAAGAGTGAGAATATGTCGTTATGCTTCATTTTGGATCCATACATGAAAAATTTTAAAAGTTTCAAAAGCCTGTGATTTTTCTTTCAACAAGTACACCTAACACATCCCGGTGTAAACATTAATAGAAGACATGATATATTTATTTCCATTAACATATGGAACATGCATGGGTCCACTTAAATCATAATGTATCAATCCAAGTTTTCTATATGCTGTGGAAGCAGAATCATGGGAAAGGTTGTTTACTATATTTTCCAAGGATACAAACATCACATTGCTTTAATTTCCTAGGAATAGTAGGCAAACCAAAAACAACATTCATTTTCAACAAATGAAGATTGTCATAATTAATGTGCCAAAATCTAGTATGCCATAAGAGACTACATGACAATTTACCTTCATCATGGTGAGAGAGGTGTGCAGAATTATGTGCATGAACATACATCCCTTTCAACATCAACAATCTTTCATCCTCCACTCCTGTCATAACAACCATGTTGTCAAAATCCTTTCTTATTTCAAATTTTCCGCCAAAGATATGAATAGAGTGGTCTTGATGTTGAATGTGTACAAGAAACATCAAGTTCCTTTGCAGCTCGAGAAGATAGAGCACATCATGCAAAATAAAATCCAGGAATCCAAACAATTTAAGCTTGACGATGCCTATTCCCGAAGGCTTGAGACTTGATTTATCTGCAAAATAGACTATACCATCTACATTGTCATTGAAATATTCAAAGAAATCTCTCCAGAAGGTCACATGGCATGTTGCACCTCTGTCAAGTAGTCATGCATTTCTCCAATAAGCAAATGAAGTGTTAAATAAGTCTTCATTTACTCCAATATCGCAATGAGCAACAATATAATGAGAACATTCAGGTTCTTTACCTTTCACCAGATTTGATGCTTTACCTTTGTCTTCTTTCTAATCCTAAATGTCTTTGATCTTCTCCCATGGGATTTTGCATGTCTTTGCTACATGTGACACATTCTTTCGTAGAGTTAGTCTTTTACCCTCTCCGCCCGCGATGCTATGTCGTTTCCCTCCGCCATAGATATTCGAACGAGGATCAGATCTCTCATGCCTACCCTGCCTCTAAAATTATTCTTTCTGCATCTTCTCTTACTGCCTTCTCCTCTAGAAAAATCATCTGATAGATTATTCCATTTTCAGACAAGAGAATACATTTTCCACCGCTTAAAACCCCCTTGCTGAATAAGAAATTGCAACACAACTCCCTGAATTGTTTTTTTTTAATAATGAAAGTGACACCTAAGAGACAACCAAACCAAAATCACTTCAAAAAATATAAACTGGACCGAATTTCACCATGCTCGATTCCACAAGGTAAAGTAAACGAAATCTATACCATCCTCACAATTGTTTGTATGCACAAGTCTGCAAATGCGAAATTTGCAAGAAACTTTTCTGAAGGTGGAGTGGTATTCGTGCCCAGCTATAATATTCTTCTTTAATGCCCTCGTGTATGTGCAATTCAATTCCAGATGGATCTTTTGCCCTCGGACGACGGACTGAGAATCGATGAGTAATTTAGCACATCCTAGCATTAAGATTCGACCCTTTTAATATAAATCTCAGCCCTCCGTGCACTCATTTTACTATTCCACATACATGATCAGTCTCTGCAACTTGATTTTTTGGTCGGCCGGGGAGTGTCGAGTGTGTTCGAAATCTCTAGTTCGAGAGAGTGCCGCAGATGTCTAATATGCACCATTTCTCGCCAAAGTGGATCCGGCCAGGCTGTAATGTTTTCGTTGTAACATGTAGGAAGTGCAAGGCTTTGGCTTATGGCTAGAAGCTCGAGGACGCTAATGGATTCCATAAGGCTGGGCAGACCAAAGAAGGCGAGAGGTGACAAAGGTAATATGTTACAGGACCAAGGGAATTAACCCTCGTCCGACGTGCCAACAAAGTAGAGCGAGGAGAGGTGCGAACGAAAGAATCTGCTCGCACCAGGAGAGACATGATACCACAGATCTTAGAGTGACAGACCTGTAGAGAGACGTTTATGTGTGGGAGAGAATGATGGAGTTAAATCACATCATTTTTTTTTCACCTAAAAATCACTGCTTCTTGTTATTCATATTAGAATCAAAGAGAGCCATATACATTGTCCACCTTACGTATGTTTGTTAGGTTCTTTAGTCAAAACACAAAACATGTATCTCATACAAAATTATCAGTGATTTTCTAAAATTCTCATATGCAAAAGAGAGAAACTAGTCTTCCCAATATTTTAGTCAAAACCAACTATGATGTGCACTCTCGAAACATGGCCCTAAATGGTTCCCATCTCTTAGACCACAATTGAGTGACACAAACTTACACAGTTCTTTCAAGATATACCCGGAGGACTTGAAGAAGAAGTGCCTTTTGGTTTCATCTTTCAAGAGGTCGGAATGACCCTTCCTATTCACCTATCACTCTTCATATTTTTCCTAAATAATATTTACAAAGTACCTCACTCGCTAAGGATTAGGTATCTAACACAACTAGATGTTGTCACCAAGATGATTGCCTTGAGGCATGGTTTCCACAACTAGTCAAGGAGATGAGCGACCTTGCAATGGAGGGCTTGGGGATTTTGGAATTGAGGGAAGATCATCAAAGGGAGCTTTAGGAGGATGTTATGTGCAACCTTGGGTTGGAAAATGTTTAGTGAAGGCTTTGGAAGAGAAGTTTGTTAGTGTTGGAGGCCATAGTAAAATTTACAATGAAAACAATGAGTAGAGTGTTGGACGTTTTCTTGGAGAAGCAAGTCATTCAAAATCTAAGTGGAAAGGTGAAGACAGTTGAAGCTTCGACCAATGAAACTTGTGCACTAGTGGAAAGTTGCATGGAGGCAACAACAAGGTGCTAATGTATGTTCGAAACACATGGTTTGGACTTGACATCATATTGAGTTGGGAAGGCAGAGGCGCATTAGCATTGGTACGATGAGACCAAGAAAGAGGTTGATCACTCCTTGGGCACACTTAGGTAGGAAGACTAGTAGCACACTTAGGTAGGATGACTAGTAAGATGATCTGAAGATTGAGAGTTTGCCAGTCAAAGGTGATGGTAGAATTGGTTCCAATATGCCTCTCCTCATGTATTTGAGCCAGATGCATGGTAGTATTTTAATTGATTCATATGACTTAGTGGATTTTGGACAAGATATTGGTGGAGTGTAGTTCAACACATTTGTCTATGATGGCCTTGGAAGCCACTCACCATCTTCTTTTCATTGATGTGATGTTGCAAGGCGACTTACTGTCCAGGAGTATGTTGTGGAGCCTAGGGCACCCACGAGAAGGTGTCATATTAGTGAAGTGTTGGAGGATGTTGTTCATCAACAACCTTGTACCCTTTTGAAAGAAAAAGTATCCAAAAATGAACATGGGTACAAGTGTTGCAGATACGCATACATAGAACTTCATGGTAGGTTGGACTCTTCGAGTTGTAGATGTGACTTGGAGGTAGGTAGAGGTTGAAGATGCATCTAGGAGACAATGCACAGTTGAATTCAGGCAAGAGGCACTTATGTTCAATGGGACATGGAGTGGTGCATTTTTGTGAAGTTGCGATGAATTTGAATTAGCTACTCAACTTGCCTAAGTCATGAAGACTAGTAGTGTATCCAATCATGGTGGTTTGAGTAGTGAGGGGAGTTGCATGATGATTCTGGCAGTGGAATTGTGATGTGGTTGAAGGAGCTAACTGTGGGTGGATGTGGCACTTGTTGAAGGTAAGCTTTAGATAATAGAATTTGAAGAGCATTGGAGTTCTTGGAGACATTGCCAAGGGTAGAAACACTTTTAAGTGAGGGAGGATGTGAATCCCTTGCTTTGGAGATGGAAATGGGAACCCTTTCCCTTCATTAAGCTAGTTATTAGTAGGCATGGAAGGCTATGACGAAAGGTCACTAGGCTAGATGATGCACACCTTGGGTGGTCTTACATGATGGCAAGGCATGCCTAAGCATTGAAGAATATTGGCGGGAGTGATTCAACAAGCATGAGATTAAGAGAAGTGTTTCTATGAAGCAACTTCTTAAGAGATTGCACAATGACTTGGGAAATGGGCATGAATGTTCCTTGATTCATGGACGTGCCAAGAAGCAGTGCCTTATTTGTGGGAAGAATTTTATAGTATGGTTGGGCATGCCCTAAAATTTGGATGGACATTGGATTGGCACAACCATGAAGTGTAAGAAATGGAAAGAATGACTTGGCCATTGTTCAAGTGGAGTAGTTTTCATCACCGAGTGCATTGAGACTCTCAATGCCACGAGAAATCATGCATGCTTTGGCGAGAACATGGACCCAAGGGGATGAATGTTCCAAGCTTTAGAGGACTTTGAGGAATTGATTGCACATTGACTTGGGTGTATTGCATGTTTGGGTTTGCTTGGCATCAAGCACATCAAAAGGAATATTGAAGAAGGGAAACAATTAGGCACCTCCCACATATAAGAAGAGGATGCAAGCATTATGCAAAGACATTCAATTGTGGAAGGAGTGATCACAAAGAGATCATTGTGTGGAAATGAATAAGGAGTTCTGAGGTGCTAACTCTAGGTTTTGGCACAACGAACAACTTGGGCACTAGCATAATATTATGATAGTCTAGAAGCATGACTTAGATTACCCTACAAGTGTCTAAGGAACACTAAAGACTAAACTAAGATTGTTGCAGTTGAAAAATAGGATTTGCAAGAGGTAGACTCATGATTACCTTAGGGGTTGGATTGTGCAAGTGGCAAGACACTAAGGCAAGTGTACCTTAGTCTATTTGTACTTCTATAAAAAGAGTTGCAAGAAATGGGCAGACTCATTTTTTTACTCTTGTTATTGTAACATTCTTCATAATAAAAGTTATTGCTCAAACATCTTGTGATGTAGTCTCTTTACTTAATGGATGTTACTATTCCTTGCAACATTCTATTTGGCTAAGTGTTGACGTATTGTGGGTAATTGTTAAAGAAGTATTATTGGGATGTTTTTTAGACCGTTATTGGACATGAGTGTTAAAGAACCTAGTTGCAGATCCAATAATTGTCGCTTAGGGCGTAGTTATAGGTAGAGCCTAGGGGAAGAGGCATAGTCTAGTTGCAAGTAGGAATAGGTTGGTCAATCCCTTGTTGTTTAAGCAAGGCAATGCCACATAAGCCAAGATGCAAAAAGATAAATTTTTTAGGTAGGAGCTATAGGTCCATAATAGGTGGTATCAACATTTCTCTTCAACTCCTCTTTGTAAGAAAGTTGGTATGAAATCTATTTCAAGGGATCTTCACCACAAATTAGAAGGAACATAAGGTTTTAGTGACAACTCTAGTAGGTAGTCACAATAATTGGCTTGAATATGAAGTGGATAGAAGTTAATTTAGTGCCTTGGTGCAACAGGTAGTAGGGATGGATCAGTATGCACAAAACTTGGTAAGTTCTTGTTGTTGTTTCAAGTGAAAACAATAAAACATATAGAGAGTTAAGTCAACAATCACTTGGGTAAAGTGATGAAGTTTGGGATAGTGTTGATGGCATTTTTTGATGCCAAGAGAAGCTCACATCATGAGTTCACCCTACTAGGGTTGAAAAGGTGAAGGCCAAGATCCTCACTTTAGAGAAGATAGTAGATAAGCCACTAGGGTCTCTTCATAATTATGGGAAGAAGACAAAATATTTGGAACATAGGTTGACCCAGATCAACCAAACTTGTGATGATGCTTTGGTGGAGTGCCATGATACTACGATGACGTGTTCAAACAAAATAGTGTTGTCTAACATTGTTAATGAGAGTTTGAAAGTGGTGGAAGACTTTTTGAGGTCTTTTTCTATGAAGGTAAGTGACTAGGATGACACCATCAACCTATTGAAGTGAATTGTTCCCATGGAAATGTCTTGATGGATCCTATGAGAATCAAGATAAAATAACTAGAATTGTATGATGACACTTGTGATGCTAAGTTACTTGGTAACTTATGTTGGGATGTTGAATAGTACATGGATCATATGAATGGAAATTCATATGAGACTAAAATGAATGTTGTTTCAATGTTTTTGAAGGGTGCCATGAAGCTCTGGTGGAGAAACTAGATAGAGGACCTAGAATCATGGCACAATGTTGTGAATATCAACAACTAGGCAAGGATGAATGTGACCTTGAAGGCTTAATTTAGGCCAGGGAATTCAACTTGGATTGCATGGAAATTGTTGATGGGTATTAAGCATACATTTAGAGTTCATGAGTACATCAAGATGTTTTCAAGCCTTATGTTGGAAATCAAGGATATGCGTGAAGATATCAGTTGCATCACTTTATAATAGAATTGCAACCTTGGGCATAAAGTGAGTTGTGACACCAAAATGTGTAGATCCTTTCCATGTTTATGCTAAAATAGGTAATTTGCTTTAATTGAAGGCTAGAGGAGGAAGAAGTCTAGAGCTAGATGAGGGCACTTTAAGAGAGCAATAGCATGTCAAGAACAAGAAGAAAAGAAAGGGAAGATAAATTCATATGGGAATTTTGGAGAAGAAAAGGCTAGGTAGTCAGATGTGCCTATGGAAAAGAATGGACATAAGATCATTGCTTGTTGGATCCAAGCAAAATATCATATTTCTAAGAATTGTCCATTGAATAAGAAGTTGTTCATTATGAAGCAAGTGGATAAACCTTCAGTTGGTGTCTTACAAGTCTTGAGAGTTGTGGTAGAAGACAAGTCTACAACAAGTTAGGAGCAAGAATTCATAAGGCTTAGCTATGTTCGAGCATAATTAAACACATGATTAGTGATTGCAATGGTCAAAATTAGTGTGACCAATAATTTTATGAAGGAAGAAGTGACCATGGATCTTGGGTTGAGATTTAATCCAACTTAAAAAAATTTCAAGAAATGAATTGAAAAGTGGAGAAGGTGGTTGGCATAGCTAATGGAGTTACCTTGAAACTTGGTGAATGGAGTGGAGATATAACTTTCACAGTTGTGTCCATGGATGAATTTTAGGTGGTATTAGGGAAATACTTTATGAGGATGATGAAGGTAGTGTTGCTGCCTCACTTGAACAATTTGGTCATCTTTTCAGGCCAAAAGCCCTTATCTTGTTCTTGCATAAAGGAGGGAACTATATGTTTTCATCAAGATTCCTGCCTCGAGCATGGTTTTCCCAACCAGTCAAGGAGTTGAGAAACCTTGCAATGGAGGACTTGAATATTTTGTACTTGAAGGATGATCATTAGAGGGAGCTTCAATAGGAAGTTATGTGCAACCTTGGGTGTATGGAGGTTTAGTGAAGGCATTGGAAGGAAATTTTGCTAAGCTAGAATCCATAGTAAAATCTATAGTGACAACAATCGTTAGAGCGGTGGATGTTTTCTTGGAGAAGCAATTTGTTCAAAATATAAGTGGAAAAGGTGAACATAGTGGAAGATTTAGTCAAGGAAACTTGTGAATTTGTGGCAAGTTGCAAAGAAGTAACAACATGATGCTTGGAAATGTTCGACTTACATGGTTTGAACTTGACAATAAAATGAGATAACAATGTAGAAGTTCTCCAACCTTGGTATTAAGTGATCAAGGAAGAGGCTAATCACTCATTGGGCACACTTGGGCGGGAAGGGTGGCAAGATGATCTATAGGTTGAGACATTATCGGTTGAATGTGATACTAGTCTACAATGGTTCGATTATGCCTCTTTTGATGTATTTGAGCCATAATTGTGGTGGTATTTTAGACGATTTAGATGACTTGGTGGATTCTACACAAGATGTTGTTGTAATGTAGTTTGACGCATTTGTTGGTATTGGCATTGGCAACCACTTACGATATTATTTTATTTGATATGATGTATCAATATGTCTCACTTCCTAGGAGAAGGTTGTGGAGACTATGGCACCTATGAGAAGGTGCCAAGATCAATGAAAAGTTGGAGGATGTTGTTTAGCAACAACCTTATACACTTTTGAAGGTAGAAGTAGTTGAAAACAAAGATGGGTGCATGTGTGGAAGATAGGCATAAGAAAATGTTTGTGGCAAGTTAGAGTGTTCAAGTCATAGAGGTGACTTGGGGGTAGGTAGAAGTTGAATTTTCATTCAGGCAATAGTGCGAAATGAAATTAATGCAAGAGACAGTTGTGTTAAGTAGGACCTAGAATGGTGCATTTTTGTGAAGTAGGTGCAAATTTGAATTATCTACTCAACTTGCCTAAGTCATGAAGGATAGAAATGTATCCATGCATAGTGTTTTGAGTAGCGACGGAAGTTTCATGGTGACTTTGATAGTATAATTTTGGAGTTGTTGAATGAGTTGACCATGGATGAATGTGGAACTTGCTAAAGGAAATTTTTGGACAACATATTTTGGAGAGTGTTGGAGTTTTTGGAGACAGTGCCAAGGGAAACTGCAATTTTAAGTGGGGTAGGATGTAGGGCCCTTCCCGTGGAGTTGGAAATGAGCACCCATGCATGTTTGTTGAGCTGACCATTAGTAAGTATGATAGGTTGTGATGAAAGGTTGCAGGAGTAAACGATGCATGCCTTAGATGGTCTTGTAAAATGAAAAGGCATGCCTTAGTGTTGAAGAATCTTAATAGGAGCTATTTGACAAGCATATTAATAAGATGCGTGTTGCTATGAAGAAATTATTATAAGAGGTTGCATAAGGAGTTGGGTAGTGGACACGTACATTCCTTCATTCATGGACATGTCGAGAAATAATGCCTTGATTTGTGGGTGGCAATGCCTTGGTCCATGGGTAGTAGTGCCTAGCACAGTTGGGTGTGCCCACAAATCCAAATGGATGTTATACTGCCACGATCATGAAGTGAAAGGAATTGCGAGAATGCCTTGGAAATTGTTCAAGTGAGGAGATTGCAACCACTAGGTGCACTGAGACTTGGAACACCTTGGGTAGTTGTGCATGTTTTGGTGAGAATGTGGACTGAAGGGGCTAAACATTTTGGCCCTTTGATAAATTTGAGGAGTCAGTTTCACATTGATTTGGGTGTATTGCATGTTTGGTTCCACTTGGCATTGGACATAGTGAAAGGCACCTTGAAACAAGGATATGGATAGGCACCTCCCACCTATAAGAATATGACACACACATTATGCAATGGAATTCAATTGTGGAAGGAGTGATCATTGTGTTGAAATGAACAAGGATTTCTAAGGTGTTAAGTATGGGTTATGGAACAATGAATGACTTGGGCATTGGCATAATCTTAGGGAAATATGCAAGGATGACTTAGATGAACTAGGAAGTCTCTAAGGGATGACAAGAATAAACTGAGATTATTGTCATTGAAGAATGGGATCTATAGGAGGTAGACCCACAAGTGATTGAGGGGTTGGATTGTGCAAGTGGTGTGACACCAAGTAAAGTGCACCTTATTCTATTTGTAGTTTTGTAAAAAGAGTCACATGAAATAGTCATACTTCCTCTCATACTTTTGTTGTTTTAACACTCTTCATAATAAAATATAAAATATCCACCTTGGGTTCCACCAAAACATATTGTGTTGTGGTCTCTTTACTTGATGGATGTTATTGTTCCTTTCAATGCTCTATCAAATCCCTCCATTATTGTTCCTCTAAGTAGCATAAAAATATCTTTAGGAATATATATTGTCAGTGCCAGTATCCCATACATTGGATTTCTTTTCAGGAGCATAAACATTCCTGGAGTTGGAGTCTCACTTCAGGGTGGAAATGTTCCCAGGTTTGGACTCTCTGTAGGAAGTGGGAGATTTCTTGGCTATAAATTTCCTATTGGGAGTAGAGTTGTCTCTAGTTTTGGAATCTCATTTGGTGGAGGTGTTACTCCTAGCATAGGTTACCATATGAGAATAGGTTACCATATGAGCATTGGTCACAATATGCAACAATATAGGAGGTAGTTTATTTGATAGTGGGCTACTAGGTTCATATATTGGAAACTCTAAATCCATTCTTACATATTTGTTTCCATTTTTGGAAACTCATAATTTTCCTAATTTATCTCGCCTAGAAAATGATTGGATTATCCATTACCATTCATAGCTTCCCATCCCCATGAAGATACCTTCAAACATCCCAAATTTTGAAGTCTAAGTGGGTGAGGACTCATCTAATCATGTGATGAAATTCCATCTACGATGTTTTTCTAACTCCCTTATGAAAGATACTGAAAAATTGTGTCTTATCTAAAGAACCTTGGCAAGGATTACAAATGAATGGTAAATTGAATTGTGATTATCATCTTGCAGTTGTTTTTCATAATTGGAAACAACATTCTTAACTCACTTCCAATTTTCTATCCACTATGAGACTAGCATTGAGCTTTAACATCCTTACAACAAAGAACGCCCACTCACATTTATGATCATATACATGAGTGGAGAAGAAGGAGTTAGGTGAATATAGTTCATATACCAAACAAACTCCTAATAGATGGGTTTGTGAAGTCTTCTTTTCCATTATTTAAAATTATGTTGCTTTGTCAAGTGTAGTCACTGAGAAACAAGTCATCCTTAAGGCCCAACATTTGGTCTTATTTTACTCTCAGTTTGGGATGTTATATGAGATTATACCTAACTCCATATAATTGATACTATGAAGCCCATGCCAAGTCCTCATGCTAATGGCATCATAGGGTTTGTTGGAAATGTGGTAGTGAGTTGGGTTATGAGTCAATTGGGACATATGTCCATTTATAATACTACTCATGCTGCCACATCTTATGCTCAACCTACATCCACTTCTATGCAAACCTTGGAATTCAATATATTTCAATGTACAAATCCAAAAGGAAACCAACTATATAGGGGTAATACAAATAAGAATTGATAAAAGAAATTATAGGGGAATGGTACAACTAATGATGGTACAAACAACAATGCTAGGGGGGAAAGGAGAAGAAGAAAGTTAAAATTCCTTGTAATCTATGTAAGGATGATCATCTTACCCATCAATTCCCTAATATAGATGAATTTTTGAGATGGTTTGCTCAATGTGGTGCACAAAAACCACATGAACCGACTATCCTTCATAATCCATTTCCTCCTTTGCAGTAATATATAGTTGTTTATAAATCTTCACCTCCACAAGGATGAAATTAGAGTTCCCCTCCATAAGGGGCCAATACATTGAATGATAACATATGCATGTGTAACTAGGAAGTTAATGTTCAAACTTGAACTCATAACTATGATACTGTCAAGGATGGATCATTGAAGAAGGAAGATTTCCTACCAATGCTAAATAACTCTCAATAGATAAAGAAGCCAATGATAGAAGTAATGTCTCTCCCTCCCAAGAGAATGCTAGGAATGTCCATACATAGCTTGAATGTTAGAGATTCTCAAAACTATAGCACAATAGAAGATTTATCTCAGGGCTCGTGCCCCATGTTTTCCCTTGAGGTCCTTCAAAGCTTACCCATGTAGTCTAAGATATTGTTAAATGTTATTGGTAGGATTGACCCTTTGGATGCTAGATTAATTACATTCAATCTTGACTAGTCCATGCCCAGGCTCTTTCAAATCCAAATATCTTGTAGCTGAATGAACATTTTTTAGATGTGTTTTTTATTAAGGGGATTCTACCTATGATATGTCATTATTAGTTTGGAGAGATTTAGGTTCCCCTGAGCTCACTAACTTGGGTATCTAGTTAATAAAATTCAATGGAATATCCTTCAAATCATATGGAATCATTCATTCCCTCCCCATAGAGTTAGGTGGGAAAATCATCTCCATGGTGGTGGAAGTAGTTGAAGCTCCTATCAACTATAACCTTCCGTCAAAACATAGTTGGATGCATGGGAAGAAGAAATTTATGTCTTCAATATTTAGAGTGGTCAAATTCTCTCATAAAGGAAATTTTGTAACCATTGACCAACTATCAAATTGTGTGCCTGACCTCGACACTAAATCTGGGAGATATGTTTATTCATGGATGGTTCCTTTATGTCATTTGAGAGTGTACATGTCAATTTACTTAAGGCCTTGTATCTTATGAGCACTTTCAATTTCCCTTTGTCTATGAATTATATAGCCTCATCAACCATGTATGAAATATTGGCAGTTTCTTTTGAGTCTTTTGTTCCTTTTTAAACCTCATATTTTGGAGAGAACTCTATGCTAATACACTAAGTTCATTTCCAACTTTTTTTTTTGGTAGAGGACCATGGATTTACACCATAACCTTTGATTTGTGAGCCATAGAATAGATATATTATATATATTATGCCCTTTTCTAAGGTTGAATTTTACTATCAAGCTATTCAAATAGCCACCTCATACCTTGGTTAGGATCTTAGCCCCTGTCAAAAGTATGATCAAATTACTTTTCCCATTTGAGCCTTCAACCCTCCTAGTTTCAATGAATTTATAGACACTGTCTTTCCTTCTGATGTGTATATTCTAGAGGCTATGACTATTATATAAATATCATAGAATCATATGCACCATAGATCATATTTTCTTCCTAGACTGGATTGGTTAGAGGTTGGAGAAAGAAGTTTGGTTCTACTTGGAGATTTAGATTGGTATGAAATCTTGATTCAGACACATGATGTGTATGCAGAGGGAAATATGAAAAATATATCTAAGATCATGCCAATCAACATATCCCCACAGCCCAACATTGTTGAAAATGTTATAATTGGAGTTGATTTTTTTCCCGAAGAAGTTGATATCTATATAACTATTTTCAAAGAATTTTGTAGCATATTCATTTGGTCATATGAGAAAATGCCATACATTTATTCTAGTATCATTGAGCATGATATTAAGACATATGATAATTCCAAACCTATATGACAAAAGATGTGACTAGTCAATTCGAGGAAGGCCATTGCTATCAAGGCAAAGGTAGATAAATTATTAAATTCCAGATTTATCTACTCTGTTCCATTAACCAAATGGGTGTCCAACCCAACTCTTGTTTATATTAAGAAGTAAGGGATCATTAGGGCCTATACTAATTTTCTCGCTCTGAACAATTTTTTCCTTAAAGATAAGCATTTAATGATTTTTTCATCCAATTATTGATAAGTGTACCCAAAATGAAACTTCTCCTTCAGGGATGGATTTTTTGGATATAACAAGATCTAGATTTATGAGTAGGATAAGCACAAGATTTCCTTTATTTTTCCTTGGGGCATGTTTTCCTATTAAACAATGTTGTTTGGTATTCAAAACATTGGAGACACTTTCTAGTGGGACATGTTATATTATTTTCATGATATAAAGCACATTGTGGAGGCATATTTGGATGAGTTAGCTACTCGTTTTAGGAAGAGAGGTGAACATTTGGTTGCTCTTAGAGCTGTGTTTGATAGATGCCAATTTTATAAAAAAAATTCTAAATCAACATAAGTGTATTTTTTGTGTCATGGTAAAGATATTTCTTGGATTCATAATGTCTAAGAAAGGGATTTTGGTGGATCCTTTCAAGGTTGAGGCAATGATTTAGTTTCCTCCATCATATTCAATCCATTAACTTGAAAGCCTCCAAGGAAAGAAAAAATTCTTGTAAATATTCATTACCAATTATGCTAATATTACAAAAGGTTTCATGTGCCTTTTGAAGAAAGGAGTTTTGTTTGTGTGAGATGACCAAGCATGATGATATTTTAGTGCTTTGAAAAAATCTCTTGTGCCAATTCCACTACTGGTTCTCTAGATTATAGTGGGGATTTCCTTTTCTATCTTACAGCGTATAAATGAACCATCACAATGGAATTGGTTAAATAAGATGAATTGTATGAGGGACACATGATTTTAGTATATGCACAAGGGGATCACTAGACCTGAGTTGAGGTACGCCCATAATGAGAAGTTGGTACTGGAAGTTGTTCATGTTGTCCATATACTTAAACATTATATACTCCTTTGACATACCACTATAGTCATAGATTCCAACCCCATGCAACATATGCTGACTTGACAAATAATCAGGGGAAATTTTTCCAAATGGATTTTCATTCTAGAGGATGTCATCAAAATATAAGAAGCCCTTAAATTTGCCAAAAGACATTAGAGAACCTATGGTTGATTTTTTTTAGACAAACATATGTTCCTCATTTCCACTTCAAAGCCTTGGTATGGAGATATACTCGTGTATCTTTAGACCCAAAATTTTGGCTCTCACTTATCTTGTGAGAAGTATTGAATTATTTTCCAACAAGCTCAGAAATACATTATCGTTGGAGACACTTTGTATCGTTAATGTGTAGAATTGATCTCAATGTGTTGATGTTTGATTCACAAAGAGGATAAGAGAGTTTTAAATGATTGTCACAATGGATGATGTGGTCATCATTTTTCTAGGATGGAAACAACCTAAAGATTTTACGAGCTGTGTATTTCTAGCCTTTGATATTCAAAGATTGTATCCAAGCTGTTAAGAAGTTCCATCCTTTCCAATTCTTCTCTAAAAATATGTGTACTCATATTTCTCATTGACATCCCATCATTATTGTTGGTGCCTTTTCAAAATTGGGTGTTGATTTTATGAAGTGTCCTCTTGCATCTATAGATGGTCATAGATACATTATTGTTTCCATCAACTACTTCACTAAATTGGCCGAAATGATGTTATCCTTTCTTACTATGGTGAAGAAACAACTCTCTTCATATTCAATCATGTTATCTCTAGGTTTTTAATATCCCAAAGAGATCTTACTGATCATTGTTCACATTTTGAAAACAAGATGATGAAATAATTATCTATACAATCGGGTTTTCATCAAGATCATCCAACACCATACTATCCTCAGGTCAATGTTCAGGTAGAGGTCATTAACAAGGTCTTGAAGACTATGCTTTAGAGGAATGACAACAAAAATAAATCTAACTAGAATTTAATTCTTTTTCTAGCTCTTTTTTCCTATCGAATCTTAGTTAATATGGCTATGGGTTTCACCCTATTTCAAATCATATATGACATAGATATAGTCTTATTTATTAAATGTGAGATCCCTTATCTTAATCTAGCTATAGATCTCCTACCTAATACCTCAGTGGAGGATGAGCACCTTGTTTACCTTGAATGCCTTGATGAACATTGAAAATATGTTTCCACAATGAATGGGGCTCATAAAAAGTGTGTCAAAGATCAATATGACAAGATTGTCTGTCCTTGGGCCTTTTCTGAAGGAGATCTAGTTCTCACTAATGACCAGGATAAAGATACTTTTGGGGTAGGTAAATTTGAGTCATTGTGGCATCTTCCTTACACTGTGAGGCACGTCTTGCAGAAAGAACCCTATGAGTGGTTGATTATGAAGGGACCCCCTTGGATGAGCCTTGCAATGGGATTTATATAAATAGGTATTATGTGTAATAGTGTTATCTATGATACCCTTGTAAATTTTGTAATATAAAAAAAAATCGACCTTTTGTTTTATTTATTTTCTTAGCTTATGCTTATCATGTTTTGCGCTTGCATGGTAGATGCCATCGTATTTCCCTATATGTGTAGGATTCATGGATGGAGCTAGTATTTGCACCCAAAAACTTGCTTATGCCATGTGGGTGATTTATTCACCCACTGGTCAGTTGTTGAAATCAAGAGGGTATCCATTGATCCCGTGACAAATAATTTTGTCGAGTATAGCATAGTCATAGAATTTTTATTGAAGTGATTGCACTCAACATACAACATTTGAAAGTCCACGTAGATTTGCAATAGGTTGTATCTAAATTGAATACCATATATAACATTCACAACACTACACTTCTATGGAATTTATTGTAGGTGAGTCTCCTAGAATGAAATTTTGAATTCATTACTTATATTCATGTGCCTAGGAGATTTAATAAGCTTAGTGATTCATTATCAAATTAAGTTTTAGCCTGGAATTTGTCACATTAAAAACATAAACATGCATGCATGATGATGATGATGATGATTAACATCCTCTAAGACCGAATTGATCTATCGGACCTTATGATGCCAAATGATATATATATATATATATATATATATATATATATATATATCATTTGGCATCATATCACAAAATATATAGTGTCTATAGAAAATTGACTCAATAACCTATAATGATACAAAAATGTGGCATTTACATTAGAAAAATACATCAATACATATCATAGAAGTCTCTTCCATAATGGAGACACCCCCATAGTATGGTGGTGTAAGTCTAATGGGATCTCGACTATTGGTGTGTTTTGAATGCCTAGTGTGAGTCCCCTAAGGTTACATTGTAGCTCTCGGAGTATGACTCCTTCATTTGTTGGATCC
>JASDQU011103596.1:19824-30257 GCA_032191745.1 Picea mariana
TAGAAAAATACATCAATACATATCATAGAAGTCTCTTCCATAATGGAGACACCCCCATAGTATGGTGGTGTAAGTCTAATGGGATCTCGACTATTGGTGTGTTTTGAATGCCTAGTGTGAGTCCCCTAAGGTTACATTGTATCTCTCTCTCTCTCTCTATATATATATATATATCATTTGGCATCATATCACAAAATATATAGTGTCTATAGAAAATTGACTCAATAACCTATAATGATACAAAAATGTGGCATTTACATCAGAAAAATACATCAATACATATCATAGAAGTCTCTTCCATAATGGAGACACCCCCATAGTATGGTGGTGTAAGTCTAATGGGATCTCGACTATTGGTGTGTTTTGAATGCCTAGTGTGAGTCCCCTAAGGTTACATTGTAGCTCTCGGAGTATGACTCCTTCATTTGTTGGATCCATGGGTTTGATTGGTATCGATGCAGCTACATTAGGCTGGGCTCCCTCCTCCTACTCCTCTGGTCTTAGTCACCATTGGTTTCTCAAGAAAATAGTTGGTTGTACTAGTCCCACATCTGCATCATTACAAAAAGTTATAATTTGACACTTCATTAAAAAAAAAGTATATACTTATAAAGACAGAAAAAAAAGACATTGAAAATTTAAAAAGTTTTACCGATGGGACCCCACTAGGCTCTAGGGGAAAAGCCAAGTTTAGGTCATGTCGGAAATATATTCCTATGTAAGGGTATTAAATCCCGTATACAGACCATTTGCTTATCCCACTAGTCAAAGAACTCGTCGCTAAATGCATTCATGACTTGGCCTCCTTCTAGGCGGTGCATGGGATTTGTCCATCTCTCCAGCGTGGGATCTCTCAACCAAGATAATATTACTATAGTATGGGGATGAATATATGGTAGTCTCCCAAAGAAAAATGCACGTAAAATACTCTCATACTCAAATTACAACTACTTCCCTATATTGCACTCTGTCAGATGGGTCTTCAGGTTGAAATTATAACTTGAACACTAATTATGTACAGTTAGTATGAGGCACTGAAATTTGTAGTGCATCAATGCATGCAAGGATAAATATGGTGCAATTTATCTTACCACTTGATTAATTGTAAACATGATGTTCTAGAGTCCAAGGTCCTATATGGCCCTTATTGGGCCCTGATTACTAACCTTCTATGTCCTTTTGGTTCAATATATGTTTATATAGCTAGTTATAGTCTTTGTGGCTCCTCCTTGATCTCCTCCTTTCAAGACTACCAACTCACCTCAATAGGATACTAATATCAAGAAATACATATCCTCAACATCATTAATCCTCATGCTCTTTCTCTCTTCAATTAGTAAGGTCCCTGGTGCCTTAATAATCTTGAAGCAATGTGAGTTTAGTGGCATTTTTGAATTTTTGACTTTTGGCTAATTTAGAGCATGCTCACAACCCCTAGTTCAAATAATCACTCTTGCTCACAAGTTTTCTTCAAAACACCTTGCAAGAAAGGTTGTCTACTCATGAGCACAATGAAGCCCACATGCAACCACACATGTATCTAATTGAGTAGGGTCCCATGTTCTTAAAAAATCCATTTAAAAAAAAAAAACTAATAGGATAGAATTCAAAAGATAAGGATTGCGAGTTGCTTGGATTTGATGAAATTGAAATTCTCCCAGTGTAACTCTTGGTATCAATGATAAAAGAATAGGTTTAAAAATGATTTTTTGTCCAAAGGTGAATTTCTCAATAGTAAAATGGTAAAAATGATTTCCTTTTCACACCTTTTATAAGCCTTTTACCACATTTTGGATATATAAGTTATTTTTGTCTCAATTGTCTTGCTAGTTTTGGTCCCAAGTTCATTATTTCGTCCACTTTGACCTCAATAAATTTTATCTAATTGATTGTATAACTAGTGATGTAATAACGAGGAACTTATAATCTACTCTCTTCACCAACATGGATAGTTTATGGAATTAACTTTATGATCTTTGTTTCTACAACTTATGCAAATATCTTTGTTCTATGAATGGATACAAGGCCTATATTCTCAATTCATTTCTTAGTAAAAAGACTCTTTAGCATTAGATTTATTTCATGATATTTGGTGTAACCTTCACACATCAACCAAATAACAAAAAAATAATAATTAAGCCATAAAAAACCAATAATTTGTAAATATTTTGTCACTAAGAACTATGTTTTTTATGCAACTCCTTTGCATGTTGATATCCAACTACATTGAATACATCAAGATGATCAAGGTGTATATTTTAACCTTGTACAATTATTTACTACAAACACATTTTCAATAAAAGAACATAAAATGTACAATGGAAAATACACACATTACACAAAAGTTTTTCCCTTGGAAACCGAAAATAGGAAAACCAACATCTTCTATATTCATCTCATCATACATTGTTTACAATAAAATATACATATAGGATACTGTAGCATCCAAAAACATAATCCAATAACTCGGATTAGTCAACAACCCTAATTCCATAATCGGAAATAGAAAACCATTGGCGAAAACCATGTGCTGAAAAACCTCCCAAAAACGGATGCAAAAAACCGCCATTTTTTTTTCTGGGGCTGCTTCCCTCGAACCCTCACGTACGGGGGCTCCCACCCCCTTGCGAACCCCCATACAGGGGGGCTCCACCCCCCTATGACCCCCCAGGAAAGGGGGTGCTCCACCCCTCTCTAACCCCCCAGAGGGGGGCCCAAAGACTATACTTCTTTGATCGTTGTATAGTAGGCATGATGGATCTACTTAGGATTGGTTTCAAGTCTTGGTAACTACTTTAGTACCATAGGCCAATAATAACCATTAACAGGTTCAAGTGTCTATGCACCTATAGCCAACAATAGATCAACCTCTATCATGTTAAGATAACAATGCATAGTCTCTGGACTTGCTTCCAAACGAAATGAACAGTGCTACTAGCTTTCTATGCCATGTTTGTACTATCAATAACTCAACTCAATGAACCAATAAAAGGAAATGCTCATTGATATGTTTATATTCTTCCAAGTAACAGTTGTGTCATGAATCAAGCTTTCTTCAATAAATAGAATTTAACACACAATACCAATGCAAGGGAATGACATATCACATACCAAACTTTCATGTATCTATACTTAGCTCCCTTCAACTGAATACTAATTCAACCACACATATATGAGTTAGAAACTAAACAAATCACATATTTGAAATGCCTATGGATTAATACATGTGATAATTTAAGGCTTTATTATGTAAACCATGCTTGAAATAAAACTCAACTCAATGGATTGAATTCATGTTCTTTCAATGGTCTACATCAAATAGAAACTATCTTGTGCCTATTTAATTATTCATTTAATATTAATTCATTGATGATAATGGCTGAGCTATGGTTCTCCCAATGGTCTCTTTCCCACATTGATCCTAGGAGCAAATCCAACAAAAAAATAAATATCAATATACATATGCGGCCCCAACACTTAATAAAAAGGTGAAAACCATCAATAAAAATGCCAAGAAAAGAATCATCATAAGTTTCCCACTCCCTTTAACATTTGTATGAGATGAAATTTAAATGATCACAACATAATTGGTTTTATCAGAATGTGTTGAATGAGAAAAATACACCAACACCAACGCATTAAGGGAACAACAATTAAAATTGAATTCAATCTCTGAGTATGTGACAAGAATTTGAAACTCCAGTATAAAAGAAAAAACAACTATTACAGACACTCATATGTAGGAAGAGGAAGGGTGACCTGTATAACCCATGTACACCCCCCAGACACACACAATTGGCTCGTACGACCTATGGAGAGATCGTTGTGGATAAGAATTACCTCTAGGATGTCTGCAAAAAACAATAGATCCTTTAGAAAATAAGATGATGGCTTGTAGCAGCCATGGAAAACAAGCAAGGAATTTCACCCCTCTCCATTAGTCAATAAACAAAGAGAACCAGAATTGGAAACTCTCTACACTAGTGCAACAACCATATAATGGTTTCCATGGATCTCAAATATTGGAAATAAACAAACATTGGAGGAAATAGAGTTGTTAGCATTCATCTTAGACAAATTGAGAGTGAAACCATGAGAGAATTCCTCAAGCATAGCTGAGAGACAGACTCTTACACCATTAAAAATTATCAGGAAGACATTAACATAGAGTAGTTTCCATTAAAATCATCGACAACAACTACAAATGAAGAAAGGAAATATATCCAACACATATAACAAATTCTCACTACACATAACATCAATCACATAATGGACAATAATTTTGACCTAGGGAAACCCGAACAAAACAAAAACCCAACACTGAATCGTTTGCTCAGTCATATTCTGACAATCAAATTTACAATGCAATCAGATGACTCTATGTGCATCCTCCTCTTATTGGACAACCATTAGCCAAAATCCTTTTGAGAGTGAAATTACAAGAAAAAATAGGGAGAGTTGGGGTAATGGGAAGGCCAACAAGCCTGACCTTTCATTTCCCATTCCTCAGTATTCCTCTCCTATTTTCATTTTCTATTTGTATTTAATTCTTTATTTTTCCTCTCAATTATCTCATTTAACTTTACATTTCATTGTATTTTATATGTTATCTAATAGGCATTAATTGCATACTTACATTTAGGTATTGATTCTTACAACCATCGTCTTGGTTCAAATCCATTCTGGATCAACTGGAATAATATTGCATTGGAATTTTTTGACATAATTTTATTTTTTTTGCAATTTTGAGGTAAACGATTCTTAATTGGAATATAGCGATAGAATCCATGCATTGTATTTTTCACTATTATCCTTGTTTCACACGTTTTCCTTAGGTTTGAATCTATCAAGTTTTGGCATTAACTTGTAGTTAACCAACCAGTTTAGACTACAAACATCCAAAATATTTGGAAAATTATAAAGAAATCCATCTAGATAACATAATAATTAAATAAGAATGCATAAATATAAGATATGGATAATGAGATGATTACAAATGAGAAATGAGGGCTGTATATATACCCATATAGGGGTACCCTTTCATAAGAGACATGACTTTTCATTAGGAAAGTGTCTCCTCATAACATATTTAGTTATTGAGTATTAATTATTATTATTTAATCATTATTTATTTATATCTACTTGTGTGTGTGTGTGTGTGTGTGTGTGTGTGTGTGTGTGTGTGTGTTCATAACATTGCCTTCCCCTTTTGAATTTCTTTGTCCTCAAAGCATAGTGATGGAAGGCTTAACATATTTTTCTTTGGCTTTTAATGTCTTTGTATCATTCTCTTGTTGATGTTGGTGGTAGCATCATACAGGTACTTTCACAATGGCATGTGTCTAGCATGTGGAAGTTATCGAAATCCTTCTATCCTTGAGTTTACAGAATAGTTAAAAGGAATTAATTAAAGTGAAGTGCTTTTATTAGTGAATTGAGTTATTTAAGGAAAGTACTAAAAGTAATTAGCATGTAATCTAAGCATGTAAATTTTAAGTGGGTGTTAGAAGTAATCTCAACCGTTAATCACTTAGGAGATTAGAAATAGATTCTAAATCATAATTATAAAAGAAAGGCTAGGGTGAAGGAGAAAGACACTTGTGTAAGATACACTTGCAAGAGACTTGTGTTGAAAGAGTCGACACAAGAGAAGTTTTTGTGAAAGACCAAGGTCGAGGATAGAAAATAAGGACTTTTTCTAGTGTGGAGAGTGTAGAAGCAAAGATGGACTTTTGCTTACACATGAGTGAGGAGATCTCATTGGTCGGTGGAATAAATTTCATCTAAGTGTTGATGTAGAGAGGGTTGGATCACTAAGGACTGTGATTCATGATCTTGGATAGGTGGAAGAGGACTTCCATCTAGAGGTCATACAAGTCAAGGAGAAGAGAGAGCAGAGGCAGTCACATGTGGGTTTCAGTTGATAGAAGCCATAGGAAAGCGTAGTGTCATACACAGTTTTTGTACATGTATGCGAGTTTTAGTGCAGACAGTCGAATATGTATATGGGTTTTCTGAAGGACAATCATTTACACCTCATGAAACATGCTGGTATAAGGTCGTACAACATCACAGTCATTGTCAGTTTTGTCTGTAGTGTATATTCTCTTAGTGGGCCATTTTTCCTGTTACGAGAGCCCTGATTTGACCTTAATAAAAGCATCTTAGGATTGGTTTTTCCTCCGAGGTTTTTCTAGGGTTTTATACCCAAAAATATTGGGGTCTTGTGTGTGATATTTTGGTTTCCTTGTTTATGTTTCCGCTGCATGTTTATTTGATTACTCAACTGTGCTTTTAGTAGATACAATTATTTTATTTGGAATTAATTTTTGGGTGTTGGGTTGAGGTAAATTTCAACATGGTATCGGAGGATACCAAGGGTTGTTAGAGAAAATAAACATGGTATTAGAGAAAGTTTGCTTTGAGAGGGAGCTTATCTGAGGGTGCACAACGACATATCCATGAGATCTGAGTGGCCATGAGAGAGATCATGTTCATATCTAGGGTTATATGAGCACATATATGGGATTAGGAGTGTTGAGGTGGGTGCTTGAAGTACTAAGCAACGATCCACTATGTTTTTGTAGAAGATCTATCAAATATGTAGGAGATTGTAGCAGATCTATAAACCAACAAGAAGAAATTGAAGGAATGATTTATGGGAAATAACATTATTGAGGCAGAACAAGGGTTTTTGCAGGTGTACGGTGGTGTATGTGGGTCACAAAAGGCACAATCGTGTACACACATGGGCTGTACTGGTGGCAATAACATACAGGGACATACAAGGACAATACAAAGGCAATTTCAGTAGGAAATTTTGTTGGGTGGCTTACTGAGAAACTATAGGAGGCCAGGCAGTCAAATGGAGATATCAGATAGGTGGAGAAGGACTTCCATATAGAGATATGATCCACATGAGATCACATAGGATCAGAGACAAAATTTTGATCATGTGCATGAGTCATCCACTTTGGAGCAAAGACAAAATTTTGCTGAAGTGCTTGAGCCATGAAGGACAATGACTCAAGGGGATATCATATGGGTGAAGAAATACGTTCATCCAGAGATCAAAGGATGACAGATCTATTGGAGTCAATGAATCATATATGGAGCAAACAATTGTGTAGGGAAGGGTTCGAGGAAAGGAGAAAAGGGGAAACAAGGGAGATAACAGTCAACCAACAAGATTGAAGGACTGATATTGAGGTTTGTAGGGATTGGATATTTTCTTATTCGTGTTCCTTAGGTGAACCATTATCCTAGGATGGGAGCCTGTAAAAGGATAATGGGAATCTTGGATCATGGATCAATGTCAGTGGCAAAGAACATGGAGCGATAGGCTCCAAAGGTTGAGAAACTTAGAGGGAGTTAGCCTTTAGGTTTAGGTGAGAAGGAGAATCCTTCCAAGTATGTCAGACATGATTCATGGTACAATATGTCCATGTAGGATTCTCAGAAGAAGGAGGTTTCTAGGAGAATGTTCAAAGAAAATGAGTCTTCGAATATAGGTCAGAGTAAGATGGAAAAGATAGTTTCTGTGTTAGATGGAACAACCAATCAGGTGGATTGGAAAAGAACACTGGTAGCGTATTCAGTAGTGAAGATAAATCTAACTACAGGTGGGAGAAGTACCTTCATTGCTAAGAGGGAGTGTTGATATTAGTGGTAGCATCATAAATGTACTTTCGCATTGGCATGTGTCTAGCATGTGGAAGTCATCGATAGCCTTCTATCCTTGAGTTTATTTTAGTTAAATTGAATCAATTAAAGTAAAGTGATTTTATTAGTGAATTGATTTATTTAAGGAAAGTGCTAAAAGTAATTAATATGTAAATATTAAGTGGGTTTGAGAAGTAATATCAACCATCAATCGCTTTGGAGATTAGAAATAGATTGTAACTCATAATTATAAAAGCAAGGCTAGGGTGAAGGAGGAAGACACTTTTGTGAGATATTTGTGTTGAGGGAGTTGACACATGAGACTTTTTGGTGACAGACCAAGGTTGAGGATAAAAAAGAAGGAAATTTTCTAGTGTGGAGAGTGTAGAAGCAAATAAGGACTTTTTCTTACACATGAGTGAGGATATCTCACTGGTTGGGTGAAGAGATTTCATCCAAGTGTTGATGCAGAGAGGGGGATCATGAAATAATGTGATTCGATATCTTGGATAGGTGGAGAAGGAATTCCATCTAGAGGTCATACAGGTCAAGGAGAAGAGAGAGCAGAAGCAGTCGCAAGTGGGTTTCAACTGAAAGAGGCCAAATGAAAGTGTAGCTTCGTACGGAAGTTGCCGTACAAAGTTTACATACAATTACATGGGTTTCAATGGAGGCAGATGTGTATGTATGTTGGTTTGTTGAAGGAAAATCATGTACACCTTGGGAAACATGTTGGTACAAGGTCGTGCAACAACACATGAATTTCCAGTTTTGTCTGCAGTGTATATTCTCTTAGTGGGCCATTTTCCCTGTTGTGGGAGCCCTGATTTGACCTTAATAAAAGCATCTTAGGATCGGTTTTCCCTCCGAGGTTTTTCCAAGGGTTTATACCCAAAAATATTGGTGTCATGTGTGTGAGATTTTAGTTTCCTTGTTTATGCTTCCGCTGGATGTTTAGTTGATTACTTAGTTGTTCTTTTAGTAGATAAAGTGATTTTATTTGGAATAAACTTTCGGGCACTAATTGAGAGAAATTTCAATATGTTATCAGAGGATACCAAGGGCTGTTAGAGAAAATCAACATCTCTATCCTTGGATTTGTTGTAGTTGATGACACGAAATGATACAAACCTATGAGTGCTGAGAAAAAAATTTGAATTGTAAAAGGATATAACCATCCCAATTCAATCATTTGTAGAACGTTGCACTTATATGATTTCCAGAATATTTTTTTCTCAATTGTACTGGCATCAACATTCTTTGGACGATAGGTTAATTGTTTATGTTCTGAGTGATGTTGATATTTTAACTAGTTAAGGTACATACTCTTGTGATTAGGATGTCAATAAGGTGTCTTTGTAGTTTGAATTTCCTTTATGATTTCTTGATTTACTTCTGTTATTGTATATTCTTCATCAACTAAAGTTGTTTAGTTGATCTTCGAATCTACACTCGAAATTTCCATTGTTTGTACTCCAACATCTCAATATGTCTTCTTTTCAATTGGATTGGTATCTTCTTGAGTTGTGATGTGGATTGGATCTATATTTGTTCCTTTTTCCACAACTTGGGTTTTTACATCTTACGATCTCGATTATTCCTTCTCAATAAGTTGTTTTAGCTTACTTTGTAATGACTTCTTATTATTCTTAAGTTTCTTTATTTGTGTGAGTAAGTTTTGATTATGATTCTTTAGACGTGATTTTTCTTCATTATTTGATTTTTTGATATTTTTAATATCGAGATTTTCAAGTTTCTCCTTTTTTAACTTTTTGATTTGTTCCAGTAATCCTTGATTAAGGTTATTCAAATGTGAACTTTCTTCATTTATTTCTGATAGACTCTTCTCGAGATTGTTCTTTTCTTGTTCCAACCTTTGAACATACTATTCTGTATCCTTTGAATTCTTAATCTGAGTAAGTAGTTTTTGATTGTGATCTTATAAGCGAGGAATTTCTTCATTTTTGGCTAATAATTTACCATCAAATATCCTCTTGAGATCTTTATATTTTTCTTCTTGTTCTGTGCATTTGTTTTCTATCTTTTTAATTTGTGACTCTATTTATGCGTCATTTTGAAATTCAATTAAATAAGAATCTCTATAACAATTTGAGAAAATAAGATTTTGATTTTTGGATGATTTTGAACATATAAATTCCTTCGCACAAAAAGGACATTTTGACAAAAGAGAATAATTCTGTGTGGAATTCATAATTCCAACTTTTGTATAATTAGTGAATGTGGGGGTCTTGATAATTAATGTATTTCAATGATTTCTTTCTTAAACCTTTGAATTTGAAATTCCTCATTCCAACTCTCACCAACTATTGATTCTCCTTTCAATAATAAAACTCTTTTACACCCCTTTAATTAAATTATATATGATGATGATGATGATGATGATGATTAATGTCCACTAAGACCTAATTGGTCTATCGGACCTTAAGAGGGTAAGTGATTACTTGTGATTCTTTAGAATTTTGTTTCTGTGCTCGAAATGCATTAAGAGAAACTTTCCAAGATCACCATACTTTTGTTGAGTTGAAAGATTAGGAAGGTTGGTAGTGTGATCAATATTTTGAAAATGAGATCTAATATGGGTATAGGCTGGACAATCTAAGAGAAAGTGTTTTTCATCTGCAACCTTCTTAGTGTCACAAAGGTGACACACTCTTTCATCCCATGGCGTTTTAGGAATTGACCAATGCCCAGTTTCACTATGGAGCTCGTGAGAATTTGTTCTTATCTTAACAATGCTTATTTTTTTCTTT